>PYSR01000227.1:0-50851 GCA_003049425.1 Magnaporthiopsis incrustans
CTGGCACGGATCCATAAACAGAAAAACAAGCAGTTGTTAAAATTAGTATGGAAAAAACCAAAAAACATTTACCCTGGGACAGGCCCTAACATAAAGGGGAATGGCCGAACTTCAGCTTTATTTTTTTAATTTATCCCGTTCGAATAATCAAATCAGAGCGCCGCCGATCTACGACCTGTCTGGCCCAGCCGGGAAAAGACACGTAATGTTAAAGACAAAGAAAAAACCACCACCTTTTGTATTGCATTTTACCCACAGCGCCGCACCCACAGCGCCGCCCTTCGTCGACAATGCCCCGACGTTAAAAATTAACAGCTAATTAATTCCGAAGAGAAGCACATCGACCACTGCATCGAGGTCCTCCGCATCAGCCTAATGTGCAACGCCGACGTGACGTCTCTCCTGCACACAAATAGCGCCAGCAAGGAGGGCGTCCAGGTCGACTTCAACACGCAGCATCGCTGCGTAAAACACGATGGGCTCGTCTCCTGGGCCGAGGAGCGCCAACTCTTTGAGCAGCCGGAGGAGGGGTCACGGCGATGCTCACGGCAATGGCGACGAAGGTGGCGACGGCGCCGAACATCATGGGTGAAGGGAAAGATTGGACTTTATCTGAAAGGACCAATCGAAACGTATGGAGGAACAATCAGGGCCATAGTAAGGATCGGTGGATCTCACCACGCAGGCGCTCCACTTCGGATTTCGTCCGGCTGTGCCCTGGAACCACACCTTGGACCAAAGCTGTGTCGAGCCCGGGGCCAATTTCTCCTCCGTGCGGAAGGGTCACGCCAATGCTACCCGACTCGGGCAAAAACGGTTCTAAATGCCCGACCAAGGAGCCGGGAGTTGTTAACCCTGTCGGCCTTTGACGAGTGTTTAAATAAAACAAAATCCAATAAACCCGAACTTTGTTTGCGGATGGTGAGACATGTTTTGTCCATATTGTATGCCATCCTACGATGGCCTTTTGCGTACTTTGGAGGGGCTTGCCTTACCCTTATAATATCGCTTAGACCAAGACGCTGTACCCCGCTCCCGGAAGGAATGGCGACAAATCCCGGTGCCGACGCGCCGCCATGGGCGGGACCTTTATCGAAATCCAGGCTCGGTAGCGAGAGAACGGCTCTGTCGGTGTGCTCGTAGACCAAGGTGTGGGCGTGTGCGACGTCATCGCAATATTAGGGAGTCGTCCCACTCAGAGCCATCGTCTCCCAACACAAGGATTCCTCGGCCCGGCTTGGCAGCCGGCAGTTGCATTCTGGAAGCTGCACCCGGGAGTTTTAAGATGTCGGGACACGCGCTGGGGCGGCAGCAGCGCACCCCACAGCCCGTACTCTCCCCCGTACGTCGAGAGCCGGGGCCCCTTGTCCGGCCCCAAGTTTCGAGTGACGGGGGGCTTCGGACGCACCAAGGTCCGCGAATGAAAAGAGGAGGTTGAGCAACCAAGGTGAAATGCGAGTTGCGTGATTGACCAGGAGAAGGCCAAAAAGGAGGAAAGGAGTCGAGAGAACACGCGGTAATATTTTGCCGGATGGGTGACTCGTTGCGTTGCGCCATGGGGCGGCTGAGGTGTGAAGCGGGTATAATTGTCCGGAGGGAGGTGTGGCTCATTGAGTTGGACTATAAAACGCCCAGAGAGAAGGTTACTCACCACCACGGATAGACAAGACCTCACCGCAGGCACTACTCTTGGTCTTTCGTCCCATTCCACAGCCGCCGAATCACCGTGGCCCCCCTCGCCAGCAAAGGAAACACCACGGAAAGAACCCAATCCGCATCTCCAGCCATGCTTGGGGTTCTGCCAGTTCTGACGGCCGCCTTGAGCGTGGCGGGCATCGCCTGGGCGGACGGGCTCAACACGCGGGCCCAGGCCCGGGGCCGGTACTGGGGCACGGCCATCAACCCGGGTGTCATGGCCGATTCCCGGGCCGGGCCAATCCTGCGCAACCCGGAGGACTTCGGGTCCTACACGGCCGAGAACGAGATGAAGTTTGACGCGCTCGAGCGGTCCCAGGGCAGCTTCAACTATGGCGCCGCCGACCGTATCGTGGCCCAGGCCAAGAGTATCGGGGCCAAAATGCGCTGCCACACCCTCGTTTGGTACACTCAGGTGCCCGGCTGGCTGCAAAACGGCGCGTTTAATAAAACGCAACTGATCAGTATCATGGAGGCGCATATCCAAAACGTTGTTACCCACTTCAAAGGTAAACCCCTTTTTTTTTCCCTTTTTCCCCCTTTTATCATTTTAATATACCATTCCCGCGAAAAGGGGAATAAAAAACCAGCCCGTTAACATAAGCTCGTCCTCCCTTCCAGGCTCCTGCTACGCCTGGGACGTGGTGAACGAAGCCATTAACTGGGACGGTTCCTACCGCATTAAAGATTCCATCTGGGGCAGCACCATCGGGCCAACCGATTACATCCCGCGGGCTTTTAAAGCCGCCCGGGCCGCCGACCCGGATGCCAAGCTGTATTACAACGACTACGGCTGCGATAAGCCCAGCCGCAAATCCACGGGCGCCCAAAACCTTATCAAAATGGTCCAAGCCGCCGGCGCCCCTATCGACGGTATGGGCTTTCAAGCCCATTTGACCACCGGCGACGTCGGGGACGTGGGTACGCTCGTGCAGAACCTCAAAGCTTTTACCGCGCTCGGCGTCGATGTTGCCTATACTGAGCTTGTAAGTCGTTTTTCCTTCCTATTTTATTTTCCCCTTGATGAACCAGGTTCGGCGATGGGGGCGATTCTAACAGGTTCTTTTCGTTTTTGCCCTCCCAGGACATCGCGGCGAAAAATGGCTCTAGCCAGTTCGAGCAGCAGGCCGCCGACTACGCCACCGTGGTCAAGGCCTGCCTGCAGGTCGACCGCTGCGTCGGCATCACGGCCTGGGGCTTCACCGACGCCCACAGCTGGATCAACGGCGGCAACGCCCTCATCTGGGACGCAGACTACAACAAGAAGCCCGCTTACAACGCGATCCTCGACGCCTGGAGCAGCGGCTAAAGGGGAGGAGGGAGGTTGGCCGGGGCGGCGAGTATGGCCTCAGTCATCCTCGGAACGGTTTGCCGGTGGCCGCGCGAGGCTTTTCTCATCTACACGTTACGGTAACGCTTGGTTATTGTCGTCATCATGTTGTCGCTGGCTCCGTTCGGGGCGACAGCAAACCATTACCGACGTTCCCCGTTTAGCGCTACCAAAACCCGTGTGCGACACGTTTATAAACTCCCAGAGGAGGATGTGGGAAGGGCGCGGCTCAAGCATACCAGTCCCGTCTTCATTCGTCTGCTGCCAATACATGGGCGTTTAGCGAAGCGCGCCGCGCAACAAATAATTGGTTGTTAGTAATTTACAATCCACAATAGTCCTGGTTAATCCTGGCCCCAAAGAAAATTCTCCATTAGACTATATGTACCCTTGCCAGAGCACCTATTTTTTTATGCCTTAGCTCCTCCCCAAACACCAAACCCCAATCCCCCATATACCCCACCTCCCGGGCCCTCTTGTCCTCCGGCCGGGTGCTCACGCCTTCGGCGCATCACTGCTGCCGGAACAGCCACGCCCTAAAGTCCGCCTCGCTGAGGCCCTCGGGGACCAGGGCCGTGGGCGTGTTCCAGGCCGAGGAGTAGAGCTTGAACTCCGGGTGGTTGCCCGGGTCCTCCTCGACCCACCGCCGCCACTCCCTGGCCGCCACGCTGTCCTCGCCGGCCAACAGGGCCCGGGCTTTGTAGGCGCGGATAGCAAAGACGCTGGCGCGCGCCTTGTCGCCGTGGGTGATGACGACCCGGTAGGCGTCGTGGTACAGCCTCGCCAGCACGGCGAGGTCGGGCTTTCCCTCGAACTCCTCGAACAGCAGCTGCTCGAGCTCGGCGCAGTCGTCAAGCGCCCGCTTCCGGTTCCTCTGCACACGAGAGGCGACGGCGATCTTGCCATCCAGCTCAATGATGCGCGCGCGCCTCCGGTCGCTCTCGGCGCTGGCTGGCTGCGGCAGGGAGTAGATGGGGCAGGCGCACGTGAACCGGAAGCAGGCCATGAAATGCGTTTGGCGCTCATCGTACGGCATCATCCTGGTGTACGAGATGGTGATCTCCTCGCCGGCTCGGATCGGGCGGACGGCGTGGACGGCGGCATGCTCTTTCTCCGGGTTCCAGGTGGCGTATGCGTTCGGCACGCAGGTGTGGTTAATGAGCGAGATGATGGCGCAGATGACTCCCTTGACGGTTGTGTTGCAGATCAGCGCGTTGGTGAAGAAGATGCCGAGGAACGGGTGCTGCTCTCGGCGGTGGTGGGCGTTGTGGAGGGACAGGAACTGGCGTTGCTTCTCTCGGGACAAGGCACGCAATCCCAACTTCATCTCGGTCGTCATCGTCTCTGAGTCTCCAACATTGACGAGAAGTAGCGGCTTCTCGACGATGATCCGGGTACCCTCAGCAATGCCTTGACGAGCGAACAAGCCTCTGCCTCGGTCGACAGTCTGGCGGACCTCGTACAACACCTGGTCGGCTGTGTTGCCGGTACTCTCGCCTTGGGCTCTATTGTCTGCGGTCACGGTTGGGGCAGTGACGGCGCGAGTCTCGCCTGGAACGACGTGGTTGGCGTCCATTGTGATGATATTGGGCAACTGCGATATCGCATTCGAGAAAACAGAATGGTGGTGGTGCTGGATGAGGCAGATGGATATTGGAAGGAACCGAAGCGAGGTAAGATGGTTTCCTTGGGGACGGGTTGTACTTTTTCTGCCGCTGCATCGTCTCCACATAGACCAGAGCGCGCGCTTCCTTGTTGACCGCCTTTGACACCAGACCGGGGACTTAAGCATAGGAAGAGAAGAGAAGTTGATGCCCGCCCATGGGAGGGTGGTGATGCCCGCCCATGGGAGGGTGGGGTGGGTACCCGAGGGAGAAAGCATGGGCCCCCAGGCACGCATTCGTCACGCCCCTCGAGGTCTCTGTCGCACCTTCCGGTACGGCGAGGTTTAGGGCAAGTAGCAAGGCTATACACAAGACCCATACGCAGGCGGCCCGAAGATACACCGAGGCAGGCCCTCTTGGAAAGCCATGCCTTTTATGTCTCTCTGTCAGAGTGGCATCACGACCGCTTGATCTTTGGTGCCTTCTTCCTGGCCCATTCTGCTGAGCTTTTCTTACGTGCATATCCGATATCTCCCCTCCAATGCCGCACCGCGTCCATCTCCATGAGACACTCATACCGCTACCAGTGCTCTGGCAACACGGACTGACTACTCCCACCTCGACTTGATACGGCTGTCTCCGGAGACAGGACTTTGCTGCAGTCGTAGCCTGCCTCGCCGACATAAAAGGGGGTCCTCGCCAAAACAAAAATACCCCGGGATGGCACGACACGTTAGCTAGGATAGCGCCCCAGAGGGGACCTGGCACACGATGAATAGCCTTGATTACCTGGTCGTCAGCTCACATCTTCCCCACACAGGCTTCATCCAGATCGAGGGCAGGAAGAAGCAGGACGCCGCGTCCAGCCCCATCAAGGCCACCGATAACTTGTCCCGCTGCTACTTCAACACTACAGCAAGAGACGTCAAGAGCAGCCGGCCGCTCGCCAAGAGGCAGCAAGCCCGTGCGGCTGGGCTGGCTGACGTCGCCGGACGAAACAGCAGCAGCCCAGCCTTGACGCCGCCCATTGACGACACGGCGCCAGGGCACTACGCAAACACACTCTGCCTGGCTAGCACAAGCCCATGGATACTGCTCGGCATGTACTCTAATCTCTCTCCTTCTGGCCACCCGCACAACAGCCTTGTGGCGTCGGCCTTCAGGACCAGTTGATGCCGCGGCGGCATGGTCCTGGTGATCCATCAGCACCACTATCCCAGCAACGCCGGAGGCTGAGCCAACTCCATGTCATATTTCGCCGAGAATCATGCGCTCACCCGCCCACTCGAGTCTACGCCGGCGTCGATACGCCTACCCAGTTGCCGCCCGCTTCCACCTTGGGGGGATGCATGTCTGGTCCAGCCCAGGAGCTCGTCAGAGGACCTCCGTGTCGACACGCCGCTGCTCCCGCGAGAAATGGAGTACGCCGGAGACAATATACTTGTTTTCCACGGACTCAATACTGAAGGCCCCGAGCTGAAGCAGCTGGCCTCCGAGGGGCTCGGACCGGAGCAGCAGATGGAGAGAACGACAAGCACTCGGTGTAAGATTTCCACCCCAAGACGTTTTTACGGCCTTCGACTAACAGACGCCACTTGTGCGATACATAGAACTAGCCTAGGAAACCCGCTAGATGGGCGTACTAGACCTGTGCCGCAGTCCATACGACGCTCCCGTCTCGGCACGGCTGCAAGTGAGCCTGCTCGAGGTCTCGCACGTGCTTACCGAGGCCAGGAACACGACCAAGACAGTCCTGGCCAAATCCTCGCGCTGAATCATCCGGACACGATGGGCGCCTTGATAATGGACGTGGATGGCGACGTTCTAGGACAAGAGCCGCTTGCCGCTCGGCCAGCCCGTGTCCCTGGCCGTGATGGCTAGATAGCACTGCGACGCCGGTGCGCAGGGCTGGATTTTGGTTTGACGAGGGGTTGTGTACCGGACCTTTATGGGCGGGTTCCCGGAGCTAATCACAGTGTACGCACAGAAGAGACGCGATGCCTGAGGCGTCTAGGCCGGACGAGGAGCCGAGCTGAGCATCACGACCAAGAAGGAGGAGGCTCAGAGAATGCCCAAGATTTGGTAGAGTAAAAGCGCATTCTTCGGAGGAAGGCGAGCTCTGTAGTGAACCCATTCTAGCGACGCTAAATAGGCAAGTACGACTACCTCTCCAAGGGCTGGATAGGCGATGCTGATGTCTTGCGCTCCCAAATTAGGAGCGAAGAAACGCACACCGCAATGCTGAAATACATGCATACACGGTTCTCTGACAGTATCGCCTGACAACATTAGCTCTACCTGGTCACACTGGGACTTTCCATACACACGGTATGTCGATTCTCAGCGGGGCAAGGGAAGTTTCCTGGACGCACGGGCATTGAATCCATCGGAGAATATCCCCCGAACGGTGGCTTCAAGGTCTTTAGGAAGCTGATCGATAGCCGCGATGGAGTCGGAGATATCGTGAAGCTGTGTTTGGTCGAGAACAGACGGGAGACGGCCTCCCAAGTGGTTGTTCAGGACAGTTGCACTAAGTTGACACCAGTTTAGCTGGACCCGGCGACAGCAAGTTGTCTAAAGATGAGGAGGCAAGGTCACACATACCTGATCGCAAGGCCTATGGTACCACCCAAGACCCTGATCTGCGTCACCGCGCCCATACTGACAGCTACGGCAAGTGACAAGGAGTTAGTTGGGAACAAGGGGTCCGGTCAAGACCAAAACTGTAGGCGGTCGAGCGCACCAAGATCTTCTTTCTCGACCGTAAACGGGACGAATATCACCAGCATAACCAGCGTCACACCGAAGCTAACTCCCATCAACACCTCGTAGCCGTACAGATGCTGTATGTCATCGGGGCCCACGGTGCTTGCGAGACCGACTCCCAGGACTTGGAGCGACACTCCAGCAAAGAGCACGTAGCTGGGCGGGACCCTTGCTTTGGTTACTAACTGGGAGGATATAAGCGTTCCCACGGGCGAGGACAGGAGAAGAGGCAGGGTACGGAGGCCAGCATCCCAGGCGCTGAAGCCATTGACGGCTTGGAAGCGTTGCGGAGTGTTGATGAGAATGGTCATGAATGGCATGCCCGTCAAGAACCCAACCCTAAGAATCAGAGCCCATTAATAAAGGCAAATTTTGCATGTGACGCAACTAGACAGGCCTGGCAACTCACAGCATCATCCCGACGAACCGGCGGCGCTTCATCAGACGCAGAGGGAAGATGGGCTCCCTTGTCGAGTCCTCACCGACGCCGACGAACTTCTCCCAGGCGACAAAGGAGAGAAGCAAAAGGAACCCGAGGGTAATGGAGGTCATGATGGCAGCACTTCGCCAGGGAAATCGACGGCCGCCCTCCTCGAATCCGAAAACGAGGAGGATGGAGAAGGCTAGCAGCAGAAACGCGCCGATGAGGTCTAAGCGGGCAAGCGAGCGGCGGGGTGATGCGATCCTCTCGCGTAGGGTCTTCTTCGGACGCACGGGCAGGCTGTCGTGACTCGGGAAGTTCGTGGGCATTGCGAATGCGACCATTGCGACAGTGATGGCGCCAGCGGGGCCACTAGAAAGACAGCATGGCGCGGTCAGCAAGAAGACTCGTCACAAGAGGGAAAGCAAAGGCAGACCACGGCGTAAAAGTACGTACTTGAGCAAAAAGACCCAGCGCCAGGATGAATGGTCGTTGATGAAGCCTCCCGAGATGGGACCCAGGACCGAGCTGAGCACCACGACCAAAGGCATGATGGAGATGTAATTCCCCCACTTCTCAGGGGGTACCATTTCGGGGACAATGACGCTGCCCATCGCGTACATTCCCGAAGCGCCAATGCCCTGGAACGACCGGTTGACGATGCTGCGTATTTCCAAGGTCAGAACCGCTTTGAGCCCGGGGAAGGGGAAAAGACAGGGAGACAATGGATGGACTCGGGCAGCAATACAGGGCCAGAATGGACGACACCGATCCACACACGACGGAGAAGATGGTGAAGATGGCAATAGACGCCAAGAAGACAGACTTGCGTCCAAAGATGTCGCTGAACTTGGCTAGAATGACCAAGAAGCCTGGTGATTGGGGGCGTCATCGTCAGTACCTCGCGAGCGGAGCTTTTGCGCGTGCGGCCAGTCTGTACCGGTGTAGGTCAGCAGGTAGGCTGTGACAACCCAGTTCCTCTGGTCGAACCCGCCGAGCGCGTTCGTCATGGACACGAGAGAGGTGCTGACGATGGTCGTCTCGAGCGCTGACAGAAACAGGGCGAATGAAATGCTGCAGCGTGCCAGGCGGCTGGTAAGTGGTTCGTTCGGCGTATTAAGGAAGTAGCGCTGCGTTCACAAGCAACGTACCCGACAGTCAGTGTATAGAGCTTGTATCCCGTCATGTATACTCGGCCTTCGGTCCAACCAGAGCCACCGGCATGAGGGGCAGCTGCTGTGGACGGCACCGCCACCCCAGTTGCTGGCTCTTCTTCTTTCCTTGGGACGGTAGGAATGGTCACTTCTTGTCCTTGCTCGGGCATCTGGGCATTGGAGGGAGAAGACATCTCGGCAGCCGTCTGTCGACTGGTATATTTCCTCAAGAAATCAAAAAGGAAAGGGAAACAGCGTCAAGGTATCATTATGTAAAGACAAGCGGCGACACTGCGCCTTTCGCCAAGCAAGAGCAAGTCACGTGCCCTGGCAGCAGGACCTTGTTGGCATGCCCCCGTCAAAGAGTACCCGGCGGGTTTCGGACACTTGTAATTGCCGGGATACATGCCCTTACTGGGAGCAACTCCTCAGACGTTTGCTGGTGGCCTCGATGAGATACAAGCTTCAGTACACCTTAGGCAGACATTGCACAAGCCCTGCTGCGACTAGCTGCGTCGGCGCTCCTTCCGCTTTTGGCGGAAATACCGCCGAATACCGGAGGCCAACATCAAAAACAACAGCAGATGCAATCGCCAAGGCGACGACGGATGGATGACCCCGAGTGTTGAATGGGTGGTAGCTGTGCCCGACGTCACGTGTATTTCCTGCTCGTTCCTGGTGACCCACTTGGTGGAGAGCTGCAGCTTGTGGCCACGCATCAATTGAATGACGACACCTAATCTTGGCCGGGCGCACGATGCGCCACGCGGAAGCCAACGAATTCTTCCCCCGAGAAACCAAGACTGCGAAGTGACCGGCCCATCTGCGACAGACGTCTCTCGCATGTGAGCGCCCATACGCCACCGCCGGCACAATGCGCCGTCTCGAGCTCCTGCTGGTGGCCGCTGGCCTGCGCCTTTCCAGCGCACGACATCACGCCTTCAGCATCCACGAGGACATGCTGGCACACCCTCAGGTATGCGCCCGCTCCATTTTTCCTTCGCGCAAACACGCGGCCCGCCAAACAGTCTAGCTAATGCCAGGCGGCCCTTTCCTCAGTTCGATATCGTGTTCTCAAACTCCTTCATATGGGAGGACGAAGCCTTGGCCATCCTGCAAGGCAAGACCAAGCTCACCTCGGCCACGATATCCTCCGAGTCCGCCCCGACAGACACGCACAGCTCGGTAAAGAAGGCCGCTCAAAAAGTGCGAGCCGACACGCAAACGACACAAAACGCGGGCGCCGACGACGACGACGACGACAGCACTGTCGTGCTCTCCGAGAAGTACGAATTGATCAACCACCCACCGTTCCGCTTCCTATGCGCGACGCCCGTCCTGGCACCGACCTCCGCGCCTAACAACACCGCCACCGAGCTCGCTAAGGCCGAGGAGGCACGCGAGGCCGAGCGCGCCGCCGCCCGCGGCTGGGAGCTGATGGGTGGCCTCGAGGGCAAGTGCCTCTTCTACCAGTCCGGCTGGTGGAGCTACACATTTTGCTACAACGGCGACGTCATCCAGTTCCACGCATTGCCTCCCCAGAGCGGCGCCTCTCCAGTGCGGGATCCCTCTGCCCCAGAATACGTCCTTGGCAGGTCGCTGCCCCAGGCCGCGGACGGTTCAGGGGGAGGAAACGCCAAGAACGGTGGGGCAGGCGGTCGTCGCAGCGGCTTCGACATCGACGCCGCAAGCAAGGAGGATCAGGCGGTGCTGCAGCAGAACAGCGGCACCTCAAAACACACCCCCGCGGGGACTACCGAGATGGTGGTTAAGGGCGACCAACGGTACCTGGTGCAGCGCCTCGACAGCGGCACCATTTGTGACCTGACCAACCGTCCGCGCACAATCGAGATCCAGTACCACTGCGCCCCCGGGACCACGGTTGATAGGGTCAACTGGATCAAGGAGGTGACGACGTGCACGTACCTGATGATGGTACAGACACCGCGCCTCTGCGAGGACGCCGCCTTCCGGCCTCCCAAACCTGTCCGCTCCCACCCCATCACGTGCCGTCGCGTCGTGACGTCGGCCGAGGAGGCGCGCGGCCTGCTCGTCGAGGGCTGGGGCGCGGAGACGGCCGGTGACGCGCTGGGCCCGCCGGTCGGCACGCGGCAGACCCCCCAGACCGGCGAGAAGCCGCGCCACCTCCGTGACTTTAAGGGCGTCAACATCGGCGGGCAGGTCATAGGGAGCCGCAGCATCCTTGGAGGCCCAGAGGACGGACACGGCGCGGCCAAGCTCAGCCCCCCGCCGCGCAGGCGGACGGGCGTGCGGATGGCGGGCGCCGAGCCCAACGCGCCGCAGGTGCAGGTGCTCGCCGTGGGCGCGAGCAAGGCCGAGGGCGGCCGGATCGAGGTGGTGCTGGACCACGACCTCGAGTCGCTCGGGCTGGACCCGGCCGTCGTCGAGGCGCTGCGCAACGAGCTGCAGGACCTCGCGGCCGACCACGGCTGGAAGCTCGAGATGGTGGACCAGCCCGGCCGCGGCGTCGAGATCAGGGCCATCGTGCTCGACCCGAACCACCCGCAGTTCTTCAGCTACGACGGATACTCGTACGATGACGACAAGGCGTGGCAGACCGGCGACGCGCAGGAGGGTAGGAGATCCGGCGTCAAGAAGGACAAGGGCGGTAATGCTGCCGCGGCTGGCAAGCGCGCCCAGGATCACGCGGAGGGCAAGACGCGACAGGGAAAACAAGGGGCTGGGAAGCAAGGCGGGAAGCAAAGCGAGGAGAAGAAACAGGACGAAAAGGAACCAGCGGGCGGGGCCGAAACTGGTAGTGAGGAGCAGTACTTCAGGAAGGACGAGCTGTGACTGAAAAGGAATAATGGCGTTTATTTTGCTGCAGGCGAACTTCGGTCTGCGTCTTTTTACGATAGCAAAAGTTTAAACCTCGTTTCCACGATCAAAAATACTTCAAAGTGGCCCGATCCGAGCAAGAGGCTAGTTACCTACAGCCGAAGCTCGCAGCTTATCCCACGACCCTCGATTTCCGTACGTTCTTTTAGGCTCGAATCGCGACGGAGGGTGCTTGAAAGGTCAAGCCTCCTAAATTTTCTCTTTTCCTACAAGGACCGCATATAACCCGGTAATAACACAAGATCTCAAGCAAATCCCCAAGCCTTTCATAAGAGGTGATACAACACATAGAAGCAAAACGCGCCTTTCGCAGCCCCCAGTATGAGCCTTGCTTAATCCGGCCCCCAAAGCCTCTCCACCATGTCCTGCGGCAGCGGGTGTTGGACCAGGCTAGATCGGTACACGTGCACGAGGTGCTGCTGCTGCACCTCAGCTCCTGGTAACTTCGCGCTCCTATCGTGCACGAGAACGAAGCGTTGGTGTCCACCGCCGCCACCGCCACCACCACCACCACCTCCTCCTCCTCCAGCGGCCGCCCTGACGCTGTCGCGCAGCTGACGGATGAGCGTGACGAGCCGGCGCAGGGCCTCCTGCTGCCTCTGCTCCCAGGCCTCGAAGCTATCGGCCACGTTGGTGACCTGGATGGCGGTGATGGCGTTTCCCACCCGCTGGCCTTGGATGAACCAGGGGGTGCGGCCGAACCAAAGCTGCGGGAGGGCGCCGGAGAGCTTTTTTGCCGAGTTGCCCGTCTTCATTTCGGCGAGGGTTGATTGGGGCGCGACGGCGACGTCGTGGTTGGGCACCGTGGCGTCGCTGGGCGCCGTGGATGAGCCGCCTGTCGGCGCAGTAGCAGCGGCAGACTCGAGGCTGAGGAGCGAAAGCTGAGACTCTATCGCGGGCTCTTCCGCCGTGAGCTTGTTCACCTCGCCTGCTCTTAACTTCTCCTTCCCTGCTCTATCCTTCTTGCCACCTGCTGTTTCTCGTCCCTCGCCTCCTGTTTCCTGCTCGCCGTGATAGCAAGCGTCGACTTCGAACTGCACCACGCAGCGCAGGTCGCCGAGCTTGTACGTGATGACGCGGTGATGGGCCTGGTCGCCCTCCCTGCCCGGGAGGACGGACTCTGCAAACTTCTTCTCGAAGCTGAGACCCACACCATAAGCGCGGGTGATGGCCGGGTGCCAGGCGTACCTGTCGTCCTTGGTGATGATTAGCGTGTCGTGGACGAGGTGCAGGCCAACCCGGAAGTCCTCCTCGCCACGGCCGGCGCAGAGGGCGAACAGCTTGCGCAGGCTGTTGCGCTGGACGATGACGTCCGTTTCGCGCAGGCGATGGGACGGGGACATGGTGGTGATGGCCTGGCCCAGAGGGGCGAGATGGTAGATAGGCATGACGTTATTGTTCTTGTTGTTGACGGGCTTGTTGGCGTTGGCCGCTCCGTCCCTGGCTCGGGGATTCGGCTTGTTGCTGAGCCCGCCAGGAGGAATCTTGCCAGCAGCCCGCATTTTGGGCGCTGGAGGGAGCACCGCTGGAAGTGGGAGGTGCCGGAAGACGGGCTCGCCGCCGGGGACCCTGACCGTCTTCTCGCGGGTCCAGCAGAAGGTGCCGAGGACCCCGACCTCACCCTCGCTCGTGACTGGCTGGTCGCAGGGGGCGAGGCCGGCGGGAGCAATCACGCGCAGGCATTTCCGGCGGCTGACGTCCTTGTATAGCCAGTTCGTATTGCGTCGTCTGGGCTTGGGCTGCTGTTTCGTGGCCTGCGCCATCTGATTCTGGGAGCCCTGCGGCGCATTTCCTGGCGGCGACACGGAAGGCGGCTTCCCTGCGGAACTATCTACTCCGAGCATCTTGCTCTGCGCCAAGGGCGCCGCGATCATTTTACAGCCGGTTGTGGTCGCGCAGCGAGGCGCGACTGTGCAGAAAAAAGCCATCGATGTGTCCGGGCGGCCTGGGTGGACGGCAGTGCCTACAGCTGACGCAAGCTCGGGGTGATGACTCAGCCCGCCACGCCAAGCCTGGATGGGCCTATAAAACACGGGCACAGTACATGTCCCCAATAGAATTAATCGATTGTGGCTCATGCAACATGCCGACTACAGCCTACGATGTCCAAGATTCTGATGCCACATATGTACCTAGGTATTGAACTAGGCAGTAGCAGTAACAGTGGGCCAGGTGGCACACCATACGCTTTAGACCTCGGCCTATGCCTCTGTTTTCTACAAGGCAACATCCCAATGTCATTGCCAAAGCATATTCAGGCCGAAACAGACACATTGAGACAAAATTAGGGAAAATGGCAGGGCTGGTAGGCCGAAAGGGAAAACGCTGCTCCAGAGATGTTTTGGCAAGGAAATGGAGCACCATGGACAAGGTCTTTGGTGTGGAGGCCATCGCAAAAAAAACACAACGGATAGGAAAGGGCAAACGGAGCCTGACTTGTCTTTCCTCACGGCTGTGCTAACTTAAAACAGGCATTTAGCAGGGCACTTAAAAGGAGGAGAGGAGAAAGGGAGAAGAAAGAAAGCGGCATGGGAAGAAGGTGAGAGGGTGTGCTTCTCGAGCTATCAGCGAGACCTTTTGCCTCCACTCCCTGTGGGCTCTTTCACAACCACCCCGCTGCCTTGGAAGTGGTGCTAGGCTGCAAGGCCAGCGTATAGTGGGTCGGCTCTGACAAGACAACCCTGAGGAGTAGAGAAAGCAGAGTGACGGCACACAGTCCTGCTTCAGCATCCTCCTAGATCGGCAAGGGACTGTAACTAGGTAGGGCTATTAATGGGTCTCTCGCGTCAGTCATTTCTTCCTAGTGACAGTTCCTAGTGTTCCATTTTCGATCTGGTGAGCATAAAGAGGAGAAATGGAGTCACATGCTACACCTGCCGCCGAACACGATCGACCGGGCATCTTCTGCATGTACGGTGGTCAGCGCCGCTGCTGCCCAACCGCCCGGCCGTTTCAGTGGTGGGGTGAGCAATTTCCTTCTCCGTATCTTAGTTTGTGTTTGTGTGTGCCATATGTAACGAACCAATCCTCGGGGCCGCACAGATAAGCTCGCGCGTGGGTCAGGTCCGATTCTTTGCCAAGAGCTGAGAGGGGCGTTGGGCCAGAGCCTGAACAAGAGAGGGACCGAAGATGACCTATGGTGAGAGTTGGTGCGGGGAATAGAACTTCGGGGTGCTGTTTAGAGGTTCCAAGAGGGTCGGAGATGCCTCGGAAAGAAAGATACCGGAGTTGATGGTGGCGTTCGCCCGAAGAACCTACTGGAGAGGCGTATGGATAAGTTTCCAGAAATAAAATTCAAAGGTTTGTTCAGGGCTTTAATGTGAATAAGGGAGGGGATTGACCGACCTTTTAGCAGCCATTCAGGGTCCGTGTATCATGGGGGAAACAGCTGCGGCCCAAGGGAGCAAGCGGCCGTGTGGGACAGGTGGAATCGTGGGAGGGAATGCCATATCCAGTCGGTGTGGTGTCCAGCCATCTGCCCGGTCCAGGACTGGGCGTGTACGGACTTGGGCGTGATAAAAGCCCCTCTGCACCCAAGACTCAAGCCCCAGGCTCCCATTAATCCCTAAAGCTCAAAACGTTTAGCATGAGGATACCCGTCAAGGATCATTAACATATTCAAAGTCAACGTTTCAGCGGCGAGGCGAGGTTGCATCCTAGCGTCGATACGTAGACTGCATTTTGGCCCAACAACCAGAGAGGAGAAGGTACCAGGTACATTCCGGGCCCTCTTGTTTTTTTTCATGTGCTTCCTGACTTACCTCAAAAAGGCGGACGCCTTGAACGAACCCCGAGTTCCCAAGCTTCGGTATCCCGCCGGTGTTCCCTGCGCTGAGTAAGTTCGGAGCAAGTCCGAAGCGGCGGAGGCGTTGCAAACGCGGGAAGCAACGTTAGCAACCCTTAGGAAGTGCCCGGGCCGTGTCGTTATTCGTCGTCCCGGAGGGGAGCCAATCCGAGAACCAGGCTGGGTGAGAAGCTGCGGCAGTCAGGGGAGTGTGAGATCCACGGAGATGCTTGAAACTAACGATGAATCCTTTCCTTGTTTGCAGATTCTCGTATGTGACGTGATACGGCGGCGATAAGTGGTGAGAATTGACGGAGGCTCGTGTTGCTGTGTCACTGTCACTGTATATGGCAGGTAGGTAAGGCGCAGCCTGGCTCGTATTAAATACTGCAGGAAGTGGAGGAACTGGCACGTCGCTTGCATCTTGGACATCATGTCTCATCCCGAGATTTGTCCACCGTTATCCATACAATCCAACCGTTCTCCTAGGCTGATGTAGTAAGATAGTTAAGAAATCCGTAAGGAGGACATAATCCAGAAAGAATCGCTGCCTCGTATACCGTTGCGACACGGCAAAGCTTGGGGACTGGGAGAGGCCTGATTTGATGTGCTTGGATAAGCCATGGCTTGGTGTTTTTGTGAGCACGATGCCTGGTCAGAATTTGAAATGCTGACTGCATGGATGATTAAGCGGGGCCAGCGCCGCCAGCGCCGCCCCTGGAACTGCGGCCCGAAAGTCCACCAAGAAAACTGCCCAGGGCATCGAAAGGCCATGCGACGTTCACGAGCCGACATTGGCTCCCTGGTATTTGGAGACAGACGCCCGATGGGCCCCGGCCAAATGGGAAGAACTCCAGGCACGCGTTGTTCAGTTGAGAGCCCGATCCGAGAATGGCAGGTGGTGGTGGGGCGGCTCTGTCACGGCGGGGGGGGGAGACGGGCCCTGGCCCCTGGAGCATGGAGCAACTGGGACGGACGACGGGGGAGATTCTCAGGCAGGCAAGGAAGCTGTGGCGCATCGCGACCGCTGGTTTTTCAGGGCGGAGCTGTTGAGAAGTGGCACGCCCTCGTGTCCGTTACTGGATGGGCCGCGGGACGCTTGGGGGCTAGGAATCGCAAAAGAACCGCTGGAGGCCAGGGTTATGGCGGCTCGTGTCCAGCTCCGCATCCTGAGAGGTCGTGATTTGTGATTCAGCTGTCCAGAATGGAAACAGAAATTTGGCTGCCTAGAAAAGTCTCCGAGCCCCTTGCCCTGGACGAGTGGGCTTGGGATTATGGGGAATTTCTAGCGTTTTCCCTCAAGCCTCAAGGAGTTCCAAGGGACCCATTTATTTCTCGCCAATCATGGCAAAGACTATTAGGCGGGACTGGTCGCGATCCAACGTTTGCGTGAGAGGCATTTTGCTATTTTCTCATCACGAAACCTCACAAACCACCAGAATCTGCCCTCGATCTCGGCCGCGCCCGGCTCCGAACACATGGAAGGCGGTGGGCACTCGCTTCAATCTGGCCTGCGTTACACAAATGCATCACAGCCATTGAATCGAGCTCTGTGGGACCGACCCATGGCGCCAAGGCTGCACGGTTTTTCGGCGTGCGAACCGCTTTGAACACGGCGGTCAGCACTTTGTCAGAACTTCGTCCGCCTTCTGCACAGCCGCGGATAAACGAATGTCCGTGACTAAGCTAGACATGCTCCCCCGTCGCAGCTGACTGGACTGCGGTCCTGCCAACAATGCCCTGATCCCCTGTGGGCAGCGTGTACCTTTGGACCGTATCGCCTGGCGACGGTTGCCCATACGCCATCGCCTGCAGCTCCCATGTGGCGGGAAGAGAGACGTGAGATTGACCCGCAAACCCTGATCCTTTCCGCCGTCTGCCGGTCTACCGAGCCCGAAGAGGCAGGGAGCCAGGAACCCACTCCTTCTGCCATCCCACCACCGCCCCGAGCGAAGTCGAAGGCTCGTCGACAGGGGTTTCCGCAAAGGGCCAAGCGCCGGCTGGGGAACGATCCGTTTCGCCCCGATTTATCACTCCTGGATGGGGAACTGGAGCAACATGCCATTGAGCCATCACGAACAAGCGCGCAAGTGGGCTGCGCGGAGGCCAGACGCCACTCTCTCTAGGCAGCACCTTTCCTCTCCATGTTCAGGACCGTCCCATTCTGATTGGAAGGGTTCTCTTCCTCTGCGGGGTTTGGCGATGCAGAATTCGTGCCTGACGTAGCAATGACGATGCATCGCTTGTACAATGTCACGCCAGCACATCCCGCCACCGCGGATAGTGTGTACCGCCTTCGCCTACGAGCCGTCTTACCACGTCCTCTCTTCTTATATACCCCTTCGACCTTGCCTCCCATCCCAATCGCCCTCTCCGGATTGGATCCACTCTCTATGGCGGCACGCTAACCCCATTTGCCCACGGTCGTTCCTAATGCATGATATCCTCTTCGTCTCCCCCCACGTTGCCATGTGGCTCTTCCCCTGGCGGCTCTCCTGTCCGTTTCCTCCAGTCATCCCACCGCGCATCTATCTACATCCTCCATCCCACCGCTAGTCAAAACTATCCACTCGGCCAGTCGCCACCAGCACGGATGCTGCCGAAGGATAAGTAATCACAAGCAGCCCACGGAGGTCCATCGGGATCTGCCCTGGAAGCTCAGTCGCCTTATCCGTTCTCGCTGGCTCGATCTTGACCCGATCTTGCAGAGTGGTGAGGATCAAGTGACGAAGCTTCCCAGTCTTCTGCTTCTTGCCCACACCCCTCCAGCTGCCGAGCTCAGCCGCTAGCCGAATAAAACCGAACCTCCAACCCCGCGGCCCAGGCTTCCTTGAGCCCTTGCGCCATTAAAAGGCCACTTTTCAGCTGCTGTTGGGAGCGCGGAAGCAGGCAGCTTTACCGGCTCGGCATCCGCCCGCCGGTCGTGGAGCTTCTCCCCGTTAACTGCGTGGGCCAACGATTACTGCGCGAGCATGTCACCCAAAACGCCACCATCCTCTCTTGCCGCCGCGGGCACCAACAATACCAGCCAGCCAAAACTCACGCAGGTAGGGGCGGGGATAACGGGGCACAGCAAGCCTTGCAGTGAGTGAACACAGCTTTCCTCCACCCCTGTCCAGTCCGCAACTAGTCTGTTATTGACTGTCCGTCCCAGCTGCTTGCCGTCGCAGAAAGGTCAAGTGCTGCAAAACTCAGCCGAGCTGCGCCAACTGTTTCAAGCACCGACTAGTCTGCGTCTACGACTCTGGCGACGGCGCGTCGGCATCTGTCCTCGCTTACGGCGCCGATCAGGCCGCTCTATACGACCGGATAGATCGCCTGGAGCGCCTGATTGAGGAGATGTCGACTTCGTATCTTGCAATCCACAAGAACCATCCAACCCAACAGCACCTATACCCCTATGGTCACATCCGCGAAACCCAGGACTCATCGCCCTCTCAGCGAAAAACACCGGACAGGTCGTCTCCGGACTGGAGCACCGACGGCTATGCCACCGAAGACCAAAATCTTCTTCGAACTGAGCGCGAGGACCACGGGATCCAAGTCTTTGAGCCACACGTCGGCTACTACATGAGCTCGACATTCTGGATGAACATGCATGACTTTACAAGCGAGCCGCGATGCCTACTGCAGGTGCCGGCGGAAACGAAAATCCAGACCGCAGCCTGGCCGTTCTCGTCAGCTTCCAGCGTCACGGGCAATGGCCTGTCGCACATGCACCTGCCCCTTGACAAGGAGAACTTTTTGCTCGACTACTTCTGGAAGTTTATCCATCCATTCATCAACATCAACCACAGGCAAGCCTTCAGGGACCAGCTGGAGGACTTCCGCAGGCGCGCGTCTCCCATATACAAAGAGTTCGAAGCAACCATGTTCTGTCAGCAACTGCTCGCCGTTGCTACCATGGGTGACGACCAGGCGCGGCAAGCTCTGGGCCAAGGTAAAGAGGAGCTGGTATCGCAGCTTCGGCTGGCGGCCGAGACAGCACTGAGCAGGGCCGATGTCCTACGCACACGGAAATTCATTGCCTTTCAGGCCTTGATATACTACATAGTACGTGTGGCTACCGCGCGGCTGGAGGCTGCCTATCTTTCCTTTCCAGACCGTAGGGCGAGCGCCTGGCGACTTGCACCCTGGTGCTATGTTGCCCGTGTTTGCTGACCTCGCACTAGTGTTTCCTGTTTAGCCAAGGCCAGGCCGAGCCAGCAATAGCGCTCACAGGCCTCGCAGGACGCGTTGGCATGCGACTCGGCTTACACCGCGATCCCGGACACTACAACATCGCGCCCTGGGTGGGCGAGATGCGGCGGCGGTTATGGAACACTCTGCTCATCCTCGACAGCCAGATGTTCAGCGGAGAGGGCGCAGAGTCAGCACTGGAACCTCTTTCCAACGTCCAGCGGTCCGTGAACGCCGAAGACTGCGAGTGGAACGTGTCACGCTTCGCCAAGCCTGATAGCACACCTGTCGACCGCGAAGGCTGGACAGAGCAGACGCACTCCATCCTATGGACCGAGCTGGTCAAGTTATCACGGAGGCTCGGAAGGATGTCGCTGGCGATGGCACCGCCGGAGGACATGTACCGCCTAATCGACGAGACGGCGGCGTACCTTTCTGGCAGGTTCGTTGGGCGCATCGGCGAGTCAAACCACATGCAGATCATCACCCTATCTCGATTCAAGGCCGAGATAGCGCATCAAAGGTTATCTGTCGGGCTTCACGCTCTGCAGCTGTCGAGGCCGCCGAGCACAACAGACCAAGGACCGTAAGTTCGCCGTGTCTGTGCCACACCGATCAACGTTTTCGCCCACCCATAGACCTGATGCTAAATACCTACAACCAACAGTCTGTTTCTGCAGGCGATCGAGGTGCTGGAGGAAACATCACGTGGCGAGTTGGTAGCGGTATCCCACGGCCTTGGATGGCTGTACAAGTGGCCTGTCCCCTGGAACGCCCTCGCATTTGTGCTTACAGGCCTAGCCCGAATGCCTCAGTCTCATGCCGATGCAGACCGTACGTGGGAGCAAGTCGAGCTGGCGTTTAGGCGCCACGGCAGCCCGGACGTGGCCGCCTGGCGCGCCATCGAGCAACTATGCGATCAGGCTATGTACTACCACCCAGACCGCATGCACGCGGGCTATACTTACGCCATCCGCGCTGCCCCGGCCGCGGGAGCCTCGCCTGCCATCTCGTCGAGATGTTCGGGCGCGCCCTCAGCTGGCGAGGCTGCTAGCAGGGGCGATTCATTGTCCCCCGCGCCGCGCGCGGCCTCTGCCGGGGGAACCCGATCGACGCCCGTATCGGTATCAGCAGCATCCGGCGCCCACCTTTTTGGCGACATGCAGCTGCTCCCCACCGATATGGGCGGGGACGTATCGGGCACGTCATTCGGATCCTTCGGCCAGGGCTATGTTGGCGTCGAGATTGGGTCACAAGGCGGGTCCATGGTGGGTATCGGTGATTCCATGGATCATCTTCTGTACTCCAACTGGAGTGCCGACCCGAGGCGGCTCTCGGGGGGCTTTTAGGGTGTGGATGAAACTTTATTCTTAGCATATGGACGTAGCGGGAGTTATCTAGTGACGGGAAGAGAAAAAGTTGGCCATTCTACTCGCCCACGCTATAGACAAGACACAGGGAACCTATTTCCGCATTTGGGTTCGATTTGAAGATCTCCTCACTCCGTATATCCTAACTGCCTATCATACGACGTTACATTGGGAGGACCTTGGCGCGTAAAGTATGACTGCAGTTTGCATGTGCTGATTGAGAACTGTGAATCACACTCTATATCGTTCTCGCACGCGTCCACAACAGAAATCTGGTTTTGACTGATGCATGATAGGGCATAAAATAGCCCGAGCCTTATCGACATCACAGAAGCTTTGCGGCGAGACGAAAAGAAGAAGAATGGAGCCGCGCTAGTAAGAAAGAGCGGCGTCGTGGATGGCCGCACTGGGCACGAACTGAGGTGCTGTCAGGTGGATGCAGCCACCACCAATCTCCACCTGCCAAAATCCTGGCCTGAGGGGAAAAGAGGAGACGGGGACACTTGGAAAATTTAGGAAGCTCGCACGAACAAAGATATCGGGACGGCCAGCAATGGGTCTGCCTCTAGGCTGCCAAAATACATTTTGGAGCCTCGGTAAGCCCCCGAGACAAAAAAAATTAATTTGAAAAAAAAAAAAAAAAAAACTTGACCTTTTGTTCTTTCTCTAGACTCAATCCCTGACCCTCCCCCGCCTCCCCAACCCGTCCACCCGCAGGGATTCCCCAGGTAGAGTCTTGGACTGGAGGTGGAGCCGCGAAGGACGTATAAATAAGAATGGCGTCGTGGCTGCGACCCTACGTCTTTGACTTCCAGCTTTCACTCCTCTATCCCTAGCAAGGCACGATCAAGCCCAGCGCGAACTCTTGGGCGGAGTGTAGCAAATCGCCCCCGTCCCGTCCCGAACGTCGCCATCGAGCGCCTCCCTTGGAAGCAATCTAGCTGCACGAGCGAAGGCGGCGCGCCATGGACGAGGAAAAGAACAAGCAGCAGCCGCCGCCCATCGTGCCGGCCGAAGACGATGGCGCGGCGGCCGTGACGACAGACGACGTGGCGGCCGAGAAGGAGCGGATTCACAAGCTCGAGGCCATGCTCGAAGGCGCCAAGCGGGCGACGGAGAAGGAGCACGAGATGGGGCTGTTTGAGGCGCTGCGCATGTACCCCAAGGCGTCGGCCTGGAGCATCCTCATCTCGGTCGCCGTCATCATGGAGGGGTTTGACGTGGTGCTTCTCAACAACTTTTGTAGGTTGTGCTGGCCGAATATTTGGCAGAGAAGGGAGATAAGTACGTGACTGACATGCCATCTGGTAGACGCCTACCCAAAATTCCAGAAGAGCCCCGGCAACCCCATAGGTGACGGCAAATGCCAGCTCCCTGCTCAATGGTAGGCGGGCCTCAGTAACGGGGTCGCGTGCGGGCAGATCCTGTGCCTGCTTCTTAGCGGTGTAGGTTATCAATGCCCACTCTGGTTCCGGCCCGGTGACCTCCCCGACCGCTGACAATACGCCCCCGCAAACCAGATCATCGCCGAGCGCTGGTATCGCAAGGTCACATCGGCTCCTGGTGTGCCTGACGGGCTCATCTTCCTCTTCTTCTTCGCCACCAGCCTGCCCATGCTACTCGCGGCCGAGGTGCTCTGCGGCATCCCGTGGGGCATCTTCCAGACCCTGACGACGTCGTACGCCGCCGAGGTCGCGCCGGTCGCCCCGCGCGCCTACCTGACGACCTGGGTCAACGCGTGCTGAGGCATCGGCCAGCTGGGGACAACCCGAGGGGGAGGCTCCTAGGAAGGTATGATTGGATCGGAATTTTGGCTTTATACCGAGAGATACTTCTACAGAAACCTTGCTCAACGCCCTCGAGAGGACAAGCGCAGCATCAGATCCCAGCAAACAGTCTCTCCCTTGCATTACAGAGCTTTCGGTGCCAGCCTGACCCCTCCACCTCCCGCACCAGCTCCCATCACTCGCCCGGAATGGGCGGCGCCTCCTTGTTGTGGTCCATGTTCTAGCAGTTGCCGTTGGGATTGCCGCCGCCCACGGGAGGGGTCAGCTTGCTGGGCCAGTACGTGACGGGCGGGTGGTTGCAGCTAGCGTAGGCCGAGATGGCGCTCCAGCCCGACACGTCGCGGTACTCGCCGCTCGAGGTCGGGTGTAAGAAGGCGAGGAAGTGGCTCTTGCAGCATGAGTTGGCCACCATGAGCGCGAGCCTGAGCTGGCACATAGTGGTGATGGTGATGTTTTTCCTTTTGGGCTGTAATGGAGACCAGCATATATCCTGGCCCCTCAAGGGAGTTGAGAGGTCTGCTACGTCGCACAGGCAAAGCCCTAATGTGTTCCAGCACTTGATGCGCGTGCACGTCTTGGCTGGCATGGTGAAGTTCTTGGCCCAATCCTTGGGCATCTTGTTGGGGATCTTTTCGATCAGCTTGTTGGCGTTGAGACGGCTGCCCGTGTCGTAGAGGCCGCAATATTTGGCTGGATGTTTGACGAGATGGAAACAAAGCGAGCTCATGAGTTAACAGATGATGGAAGGATCTGGTAGTAGGGTAAGAAGAGGTAGCGTTGTAGTGACGAATGGTAATTGGTTACAAGGAAATGGTGACGACGGACTTCCATTGAGTATCGGGTTTGGCACCCTCTTCGGCCACGTTTCTCGCGGAGGGTACCTATCTGCTCTGCTGACGAGGTCGGGGTATTGGGGAGAGCTGTCGAGCCCTTCGAGGTGGGTGGCAGAGGCACCAGTGGGCTCGGGGTCGAACGGGTTGATGACGGTGCGATTCACGCCTGGCGAGTCGATTGTAAGGACGACGACGAGCGTTGCCGAGACGCCGGCAGCCAACGCGAGAGCCACGGTGAGGGCGCGATATCCAGATATGAAGAGCATAGCGGTAATGTTACCCGACAGCCAAGGGAGTGAAGTTCGAAATATTTCTTGGGAATTTCTTTTCATGCTGAACCCTGATTGAGCTCGGTCGCGAGAAACACCGAGAGAAGGGTTTTTTTTGTGCAAATCATTCCGATTCCGTCGCGCCAGAATCAACTCGATTAACTTGATCGTTTAGGTGCTTTGACGTTTGTGAAATGTTAAACGCACCTAGTCCATTGGCCCAACATTCAGGGGCGTTCGTAGCCTTTGGCGGGCCAGTGCCATTGATCTCTCGACCCCACGTGTTAAATCTCTGCTGTGTGGCCAGTACCGGGCGGCCAGCGGCTGATGTCATTGAAGGCATCGCGGGATCACATCGCGCGATATTTCTCTTGTACCAGCGAGCAAGCCACGTCATTCTTGCATAACGATGCCCGTAAATGTGTCTGTGGCATACCAAGCTCTTGCAAGGCTGGCCGCCGACTACAGTTGCCGGCACAAAAATGCTGCCCGCAATATGCATGGTAATGGAGCATCCATTTCCGACCTCGCTGTCCTGGGGGCGCCATCCTTGAATCCGTCCAGTCGGTTTAGAATCACGTTGGGTATATGTGTTTCCCTGGTGATAAGTGCTTGGCAACTTGGGGCGAGCATTTAATTTCGAAGACAACCCCTACGCAGAAGCTCGGAAAAATCGTTCTGGCGTAGAACGAGAGAGACGTCCAGCGGCTCTTGGGAGTCGTCGCTCGTCGCCGCGCCTTGGAGACACAAGCGGCCACCAGCGATTAGCCCCGTTCCCCGAACTGTTTGGCCCACATGCCCGCGGCGGGCCCTCTCCGTGTCTGCCGGGGCGCTGTCGCTGGTCTCAAAAACCACGAAATCCCAAGGACAATTGTAGCTCAGATACCTTTACGAGGTCCAATCGGCATGTTTATATAGGAGGATGTCCATGGTCCAGCTTCTACGTCTTATTCCGGACCTGGCTGGCCGGCGACAAGGGTTCTTTTTGCCTCGCCGAGCCACTGCTCATGTAAACCGTCTCCGGACGACGAAGAAGCCTTAAGGTGGCGTCGACGTCGAAAGGAGGCTAGATCAGGACATAGTCGACCGGTTCGATGATGCCTCGCAAAAAAAAAAAAAAAAAAAAAAAAAAAAAAAAAACANAAAAAAAAAAAATCAGCCAAGGCAAAGGCCGCGTGCACCATTTACTGTATGCGCGTGCTGCCTGATGGGCACCCACGAGCAGCGGGAGAGAGTGATACGGAATGTGGGGTGAAGATCAGCTTGATGTTGAACGGGATCAGCTAGCGCGGCAGCCCTGGAACGGTGTTGGCAAACGATTGGTGCCGATGCTGGCCATGCTCTACCACACCTCACACGTCGACCGCGCCGGCACGGGCAACGCAAAGATTAAGGGCCGCGCCAGTGATCTCCCGAGTGGCTTGATGATGGATCGAAGGACATCCGGCGGCCAAGAGAATCCAAGGAGCACCATCCCGGTTTCTTGTTCCAGCTTCGAGTGGCGGATGGTATTCGAGACCGCCACTCGTACCACGGCATTAGCCTATGCAGGATGGCAAACCCAGCACAAATAATTCGCAAAATTTAACTGCCGCCCTCATAGTGCAACAGGTCTGTCTGGAGCTGATCCGGATTTCTGCAACATGTGGAGGGGAGACGAACCAAATGGGCAAGGTACAATTCCTGGAAAACCCCGACATGGCAAAAAGAACAGAAATGTTTAAATACTAAGAAAGTCCCAGCAAGGGCAGGTAAATATCGCGTATGCATGCAAGTAACCCGTTAGATGCCTGACACCCCCACAATCTTGTGCTTCCGCAGCTCCTGAGCCGCAAACTCCGCAAACTCCATTTTAATGACGATAGCAATGTTGATGGAACACATGGAATAAAAAGGAAAGAAAAATGCATCGTGCGCTCACAAGATACACACCACTGAATACATCAGCACAATCATCCATCTCGGCCTACAACGCATCAACTACCGCAAAGCGCTGCTGTACGGCTCGTACGCCATGCTGGGCTTGGCCTGGGGCATGGTGCCCGGAATCATGTACTCGGCAGCTCCACGCACAGGCGGCGCCATGCGCGGATTCTCGTAGTCGGCGGACCAGTCACTGTCTGCCCCGCGCTGCGAAAAGTCCGTGTGCCCGTTGGCAGGCTGACGGCCGATCTGCGAGTACTTGTGGCGACCCAGCAGCGGGATGCGGCCCAGCAGGCCCTTGGATGGCTCGCTGGCGCCACCCTTTGCTGCGATGCCGGCGTCCATCGGGTTGCCGCCATAATTGAAGTCGCCAAACATGTTCTTGTCATTGTTGCTGGGACGGCGGCCACGCGTGACGGAGTCGCCGCGCCGGCGCAGGACCAGGATGATGGCGGCGGACAAGGTGAGCACAAAGGCTAGCCACCCGAGCAGGATGGCGGCGAGGCCGAGCGAGGCGGACAGGCCCTGTCCGGAGAAGGCGGCGTTGAAGGTGTCGGCCACGCGGCGGAAAACGTGCACGGCGGTGGCGTTGCCAGCAAGCAGGAACAAGGCGGCGAGGACGACCATGCCCGTCACGAGGGTCGAGACCATGCCGACTGAGGACAAGACGGTGGCGCCCAGGACGCCCAGGATGGCGGACAGGCCGAGCAGCAGGGTGCAGAAGAGGAAGGAGAAGGCGATGAAGTAGGCCGCTTTGTTGTACACGGCTAGGGCGTCGCGGTACTCGGGTGGGTATGTGGACTGCAGGCTGGTGCTATCAAGCCGCAGCTGCTTGCCCGGATTGAACCAGAAGCCGACGCGCGGGGCGGAGCATGATGGCCCGGACGCGAGGCGGGCGCACGACGTGAGGAGCGAGATGGTGTACTCGTTGGCGAGGCCGAGAGACGAGGCCGTGATGTCCTCGCCGACGTAGTCGGTGCCGCTCACGGAGCTGAGGTCTTTCAGTTCTTGCGACCCGGAGAGGGCCGAGGGGAGTTTAAGGCCGGCGACATTGGTCTGGATGGATGGATGGTGGTCAACGGGTTTGTCGCGCAGAGACGGCAGACTGGCTGGGTCAGGGTTGCTTACCTTGAGGAAGAAGAGATCCGCAAGTCCGTTGTTGACTCCCGACAGCAGCACTAATAGGACCAGGAGGAAAGAAACTGTCGAGAGAAAGACTGGGAGGAAGGTCAAGATGTTCTTGCTTCGCCCTGCCATGGCTGCAGTGTCTTGGTGCTTGATGTTTCTGTAGGTCTGTGTGGTTGTTTTGCGGAGAGTTGGGCAGTACGGGGTTCCCAGAAAATTCGATCAAGGTTCGAAGGGTATCACGCTTCTCCGGCGAGGTGAAGAAGAGCGGCTGCTGCGAAAGGCTTATACCAGCACGAAAGGACGCAGTCTGGAGGCGTGGACAAAGTGGAGGCCAACTTGAAACGACAAGGGCCCAGCAATTTGGTAGGGTGAGATGCCGGAAACGGAAACTTGAGGCAGTGACTGATTTGACGAGATATTCTCAGCAACCCGACGTCAGCCGAGGGCGCGGCACGGAATGGTATGTAGAAGCTAGATTTGTTCTGGCATCCCTTGTCCATCTCCTGTCGGCCCACCCATCATGGCCCGCGGAATGGTCGCTGACGTTGGTACCAAAATAGCAGCCACCTAGTGTCTGGCGCCAAATCTGACTGCAGCACTTTGACGCTTCCCCACGCAGGTGCCCTTACGCAGTCCAGATTTGGCTACCTGCATGCGTCTGCAGTAGACGAGCTTCGCAGCCCAAAACGACGTGTCTGGTGCTGCCAGGGAGCTCGGGTTAAGCGCGAGCCGCCCAACACAGCCACATCCACGTTGGCTCGGATGGGCAAGCGACCGGTCCAATCAGCGCCGGGCATCGTCGCCAGTTAAGTGTGGGGTGCTGGTAGAATCTGGCATAGCGTGCTGCTCTTCCGCTCCCAAGCCGGGGCGGCTGGGATGCATCTCGCGTGCTCATTTGCTGGCGCGTTTTGTTTTCGAAAGGATTGGTGAGCTTCTCGGTTTAGCGGGGCTGGCGATTCTGTTTCTATCCCAAGCGCCAGTACCGCCGTTGAAACTTTTGGGTCAGGTGGGGGCCGCAGACGCCAAAGAAAGACAACTGCGGCTTCAGAAATTTCGGGCAGCGGCCGGCCCTCGCGGAAACGCTGGATCCGGGTGGCTGGCAAGCGCCAGCCAGTGTTGCTGGCCTCGTGTTCATTGAGGGAGCATATACGACGGTGATTGTCGGGTCCGGGACTTGAAATCTACCAGCAATCTGAACCCCAGGCAACCCTGGAGCACACAGCTCCCGCGTCGGCTGAGCAGGATGAGCACGGCTGCCAGAGCTGCCGTCGCAGCCAAGCACATGGCTTATCAACCTTGCACTCCTTTTTTTTCGCCCTGCTCCCCGGGAGCGCCAGCGTTCCGGGGACACTAGCACCTTGGCGGTGTTATCCCGAGGAAGGCCTCCGGCGCGAGCGACCGGTTTGTAGTTGAGTATTCTTTCCATTCTTGGATCGCCGCCCAAAATAGCAGCACCTCTGTTTGCGGTCGTACCCACACCACCAACAGCTCCGCCGCCGGCATCTCACCCCCCTGGCCAGAGTGATGGGACGGACCCTGGCTGCATGTCCTCCCGCTGCACATGCGACAACCTCCAATGAGATAGACTTGCTCGCATCGGCCTTGATAAATCATAAATCCATCCCATCCCGCCTCGATGTTTTCATTACGAGCCTCCTCATCCCAGTGCTCATCCATACTTAATCCGAACTGCATCCAGGCTCCTGTTCTTGACACCTACTGGGTGCAATTTGCCAGCCGGCATATCAGATATTGGAGGTCTCGTCTTCCTCAGCACGACTTACTTTCTCTTTTCCTTTGTTCTTCCCTCTAAACATATACACACCGCCTAAGATGCGCTTCTCTTCGAGGTTAAGCCTCCTCCCAGTCGCCCTCCTCGCCAGTGTCGCCCATGGAAAGGAGTGGATCGTCGCTGTCGGCAAGGGCGGGCAGCTGAAGTTTGATCCTGAGGTCATACCCGATGCAAAGCAGGGAGACACAGTCACCTACCAGTTTTACGCCAAGAACCACAGCGTCGTTGCCTCGACGTTCGGCGAACCCTGCAAACCGCTGGAAAAGGACCTCATCTTCTCTGCTTTTGTGCCCACAAACTCCCCCGACGTGCCCTCTACGACCAGCTTCACGATCACCATCAAGGACAACAAGCCGCTATGGTTCTACTGCGCGCAGGGCAACCACTGCCAGCAGGGCATGGTCCAATCCATCAACGCGTAAGTCTCTCTACCTGTCTTCCCCTGGTGGTACCTGTCTGACACTGCACGGAAATAGTCCCGCGAGCGGCCCTGGGAACACCCACGAAGAGTTCAAGAAGAAGGCCAAGGATGTTGCTGCCACCATTGCGCCTCCAGGAGGCCCTCCGGGAGGACTGCCTGTCGGCGGTGACCGGATCGCAAAGGTCGAGGTTGGCGGCTCGAATGGTTCATTCACCTTCACTCCCAACGACCTCATTGAGCCCAAGGGTACCGTGGTGCAGTTCAGCTTCAACCCGGCGGTAAGTCTATACGCCACCAACCTCAGCCAGTTTCATGCACAAGAAGCAAGCCTAACCAAGCCATTCCCATCCACAGAACCACTCGGTAGTCCAGTCCTCGTTCGACAAGCCATGCGTACCCCTAGAAGGTGGCGGCTTCAGCAGCGGCTTCATCCCCACTCAGGTCCGCCCGTCCGGAGCTCTCTTCAACATTAAGGTGACGGACGAGAAGCCCATCTGGTTCTACTGCGGCCAGGGCAAGCACTGCCAAAACGGCATGGTGGGCAGCGTCAACGCTCCCGCGCAGGGCAACACTCTCGCGGCCTTCACCGCCAACGCCAAGAGCGTCAGCGCAAGCAGCATCCCGCCAAAAGCGCCCCAGGGCGGCACTCTGGTCGTCAACGGCACCAACGTGGCCAGCTTCGGCGGCGGCAACGTCCTCAACTTCCAGTCCGCCGACAAGGGCGTCATCGGCAAGGTCCCCAAGCCCGGCGAGAACATGACGGGCATGGTCTACGACATGGCCGGCGGGCGGCAGCCCATCAACTACGGCTTCGCGCCGCAGATCTCGGACGACGCCGTCGAGCTGCTCCAGCTGGTGCTGTTCCTCGACAACGTCGTGCTCGACGTCCTCTGGACCGGGTTCGACAAGCTCAAGGCCTCGGGCCCGGACGGCTGGGGCGGCATGTACCCCAAGTCGATCGTCAGCACCATCGGCAGCATGGCGGCGCAGGCGCTGGTGCACCGGCAGACGGCGACGGACTCGCTGCAGAACTACAACAAGCGCGTGCCCGACGCGTGCCCGGTCCGCGCCGGCAGCGGCGGCAACAGCGTCGAGGAGTGGCTGCAGACGGTGCAGCAGCTCATCACGGTGCAGATCGGCGTGCTGACCGACGTCATCACGCTCGTGTCCGCGTCCGACCCCTGGCTGGTGCCCGCGCTCGCGACGCAGATCGGCGCAAAGGCCCGCATGAGCGGCATGATGAACATGATGCAGAACCACAAGGCGGCCGCCGCGCCCCGCGAGGCCCTGCTGCCCGCGCGCCTGGGGTACGCCTACGTCAAGAACCGGTTCGTCGACGGCGACTGCGCCGGCGGCCTCCCCGCCGGCGGGAAGGTCCTCGGCGCCGACGGCAAGGTGCTGCCGCCGCTGGTGTTCACCGACAAGCAGCGCATCGGCGGCAGCGCGGGCGATCAGGTAAATGCCGTCACGGTGCGCATCCCGCCCGAGGCGGGCCAGGACCAGCAGCTGTACATGGCCTGGATCGGCGCCTGGGGCGGTCTGCAGTTCACGACGGTGCTGCGCAGCAACGGCTTCGCGCCTGTGCCCGACGGCATGTACGGCAACCTGTACGGCGTCCTGACCACCAAGTCGGGCGTCCGCCTGCAGGAGGTTGCCAGCGTTGCAATCGCCGGGCCAGAGCCGTTGTGGGTCAGCGACCCGAACGGGTGGGGAAGCTAAGAGGCGCGTCTACTCTCCGCCATTTTCAATCTCTTTTTTTCTTCCTCTTTTTTTCTTTCCCTTCTTTTGTGTAATGAAGTCCAGTTGACACGAGTTGTTTCGTTTGTTTTATTGCATCATACATACATGTCTGCATATTTAGCTGGCGACGCATTACCACCGCAGGAGTCGGTGCGGCATAGAGACATCAATGGGGTTTGGGCGTTTGGATAATTGGACGAGTCCGGGGCTCAGGTGCAAGCAATTGTGTCATTAATGCAGAATTGATTGATTCATTATGGACCCTCCTGCCAGCGCTTTCCTCTGACGATCAGCCCCATATCCGGGTCGACTATTGGCGCACCCACACGTGGCCGCTGGGCTCCAATGTCCGGTTCGGACTCCGCTGCCAGCAAGGCACGCGCACACCGTCGCCTGCCCAGGCTAGGCGCTTTGCCCGTGGAGGCCCAAAATGTTGGGCTGGGCTTGCTCTGCTGGCTTGGGGTAGGCCGCCGCCCACGTCCAGGGGCTGGGAAATCCATACGCGGAGAGCTTGCATTCGGAAGCCTGCAAGTGCGTGGAGCGACGCGGTTGGCTGCCTCGACGACCGCTCATGCAGGGGCCATGGACACGATGGATTTCCGCCTTGGGCTTCAATGGCCAAGCGGATACAAGAGGAAGCGGTGTCGTCGGCCCATTCCCTTCCTCCATCTCCTTGCTCCTACATGCCCATCCCGACCGCTCATCATCGTCGCCGCCTACCTGCTCACTGGGACATTTGTTTTCCAACTGATATCCCACCAGTAGGAATCCCGTCATGGGGGCTCCTTCCGAGGCAGGCGGCGAGGAGAGACGCCGGAAGCGCGACCGGCTGCGGGCGCTGCTGGGGATATCTCGCCCGTTCTTTCGCCGGCGGTCCAAGTCCAGTGGACCGCCTGCAGCCGGTGCAAGGGAGGGACCCCCGATCGCCAGCAGCCAGTCTGTGGTTTCCATCACGCTGTCTCCCGCCGTGACCACGAGTCCCTCGCCCTCGTACACGAGCGCGCCTGCTCATGTCACCTATCCTTCTGTTCCGCCCTTCCTTCCGCTCACTCCTCCGCCTGCGCAAGATACCAGCATCTCTGTGCCGCCCTCTGTGCCGCACAATCTCCCGCCCACTCCTCCGCTAGCGCAAGACACCATCGTCTCTTTGCCGCCGCCCATTCTTCCGCCCACTGCTGCGCCCGGCCAAGATATCAACATCCCTGTCCCGGCCACAGTGCGGTATACCGTCCAACCCCCTGTGCAACACACCGCTCAACGCACTGTTCAACCCATCGTCCAGCCCATCGTCCAGCCCGCTGTTCCGGATACCGTCTCGCACCCGGTTCCGTCTACGGTCTCCCCCACTGTCTCGCCCACCGCCCAACGCATTGTTCCCGACACCGTCTCGTATACTGTCCGGCCCACAGTTCCAACCACGGTCTCCCCCACAGTCTCACCCACCGTCCAGCCCGCCGTTCCGGACACGGCCCCTCACACAGTTCCACCACTGGTCCCGCACACTGTCTCACCCCCTGCCTCACCTCCAACTGCCAGCCTCCCCGCTCCCGCTCCGGTTACAGTACCGGTGCCACAAGAACCAACAACCGAAGAACCAACAACTGACGAACCCACCACAGAGGAAGGAACAGCGGAAGACACATCCACAGAAGAAGCAACATCTGGGGTAGCGACCCCCGAAGAATCAACTCCGGAAGAGACACCACCGGAGGAACAAGCACCGGGAAAACCAACACCAAAAGAACCAGCACCAGAAGAGTCAGCCACGGAGCAAATCTCCCTCGATCTGTCCCAACGCGAGTCCTTGAGGGTTTGGGGAGCTGCCTACCAGCAGCTGAAGTCAAGCCATGAAACCGCGTACCTGGTCGCCGAATATGAGATCATTCTCAAAGAGTTCGAGCACGCTGCGGCGCGTCTACTGGACGACGGCGCTATCAACAAGAGGCTTCAGGCAATGGACATGGTCGTCAAGAAGGCGGGGACAAGCGAGTCCGGCGAACTGGCCGCCGCAGCAACCGACGTCACCCCGTCTGTCCTCGACAAGATCAGGAGCACGGTTGCGGAGCTGGCTACCACAAACCCTGTAGCTTGTTTCGCCTGGGCTGGCTTTTGCGTCACCACACCGGTAAGTTGAAACCCCAGCAAGCTGTCTTTTGTCGTCTCCGCCTTGCCGGAAGTGTAACTGACACGTCGAGTATTGCAGAATCTACTTGCGTCCATCACCGAGACCAAGTGCACGAGAGACGGACTCTCCCATGTGTCAGACCGACTCGCATGGTACATGGCGCTTGTGCGGGTGCTTCTCCGCGAGAACTGGAGAAACGATTATGAATTCCAAGACTTGCGAAGCGAGCTTGACGCCAAGCTGGCAAGGCTCTACAAGGAGCTCTTGGAATTCGAGATGAGATGCACCTGCGCATCGCCATCGACGACGGCGGCAAAAGGCCACATGGACTGGAGCGGCTGGAGCGACTTGGTAGATTCCATCGAGAAGGCAGAGGCTTCTCTCAGCAGCGAAATCAGCCAGTATTCCACTGAGGCCGTGAAGGAATATCTCGGCAGTCTCGTCACGACCTCTGGACAGGCTCCGGACATCCGGCAGAGGACTCCCGAATCCCAGGGACAGGACGAAGACCGCGAGGCAGAGAAGGCCAGGAACGAAACCATCCGGAGGTTCCAGGTTGTCAACTACGGCGACTCCTTGAGCGACGTTCCCGAGAGAGTGCAGGGAACTTGCGAGTGGATCGAGCACAACGACACATATCGCCGGTGGGTGGCAACCAGCGACGGCGATTCTCAACAGCAGCGATCGCGCGGCCAGCGAACGAGTCCGAGCCCGAGCGCCAGAGCCGCCCCAAAGGTGCTCACCATTTGCGCCCGTCCCGGATGGGGCAAGTCTGTTCTGGCCAGATTCATGGTAGAAACTCAACTTCCCGAGGATCTGGGACCGGACCAGACCATCTGCTACTTCTTCTTCCGTTACGACCACCCCGGGATGAACTCGGTCGCCAATGCCCTCCACTCGATCCTTCATCAGCTACTCTGCCAGCAGACGCAGCTGGCCGACGTGGTGGAGAGTCGCGTCAAGCAGTCCGGCCATGGCGTCATGGGGTCCCACCGCTTGGTCGAGACATTGCTCGACGCATTGTCCAGTCCCAAGGCGCGGCCCGTGGTGTGCGTTATCGACGCGCTGGACGAGTGCCAGCCGGATGAGTTGTCTGACGTAGTGTACCTCCTGGAGTCAACACGGTCTCACAACATCCGGTTTCTGCTCACCACCAGACCCTCGCAGAGCGTCCTAACGACACTCAGGGACGAGCTCAGAGAGGCGACCTTGGAGACGATCTCGGCCGAGACGTTTGAGCAGCGCGACATTCTCCGACGGGAGATTGAGCCCGTCCTAGACCACAACCTCGCGACGCTGGAGGGGAGGTTTGACGAGAAAACGAGGCTGAACGTGCGGAAGAAGCTGCTGGCCACCGAGGCTGACAAGGGCCAGCGGACGTTTTTGTGGCTGAAGCTCGTCCACGAGAGCCTGAAAAAGGTGCATCTGAAGGAGGATGTCGACAACCTGCTGAATACGCTCCCAATAACACTGCATGGCGCCTACGACCTCCTCCTTTCTCGGGTGAAACCAGACCAACGCCGGGGATTCGCCATACTTCTGGATCTGGTCCTGGCGTCCGAGCGGCCCCTGACCGTCGAGGAGGCCAGCGCTGCGGTCTGGCTTCGCTTGCATCCCAAGACGCGGTCGCCAGCCCGCTTCGATCCCGACGGCGCCGCAGCTTTCCAGGCATGGATCCTCGACACTGGCGGCGGCTTCGTCTCTGTGTCTCACGGGCGTCTGTACTTTCTGCACCAGACGTGCAAGGAGTATCTGCTGCGCGAGCCCGACGCAGTGGCATCGCCTTCCCACAGCGACACAGCCGCGTTCGCAGGCTCGACCACGGAGCCGCTGGCCCACGCTACGGCCGCCGAGTGCTGCCTGCTGTCCCTGCTCTTGCGGCCGTTCCCGCCCACCAGGCCCGGCTCGGGGTCATCGTTGAGGCGGGGCAACACTCCGCCTCCTAACGATGAGGGGGGTTCTGATTCTGGCTCAGACAAAACCAATCCAGGCGACCACAAGAACAGCTTCGTTGTGTATGCAACCGCATACCTCACGCACCATTTCAACCTGTGTCAGAGATACGAGGCTGGTTCCGGGACCCTCATCGACATCGACGCTTCGCTGCGGCCGAGTTATCTGGGGCTCTTCCGGCGCTATCTGCTCTCCGAAGGCTGCTGCCTCAGGGCCGTGGCTCCGGGATTTCCCTGTGATAACGAGGCCGGACCGGAAAAAGTCGCCGAGAAATACCTTCTGGTTCTCCGGCACATACCGGCCTTCTACAACGACCCGTTACGGTTCGGCTATGGAGATAGCCAGCTTGCCCAGCTCAGCCTCACGCCTGTCTTCATAGTGCTCTCCAACGAGTCCATCTGGTCGCCCAAGACTCCTCCGACAATGCGAGCAGCGGGGGCCTTGACCGGCAGTCTTCTTCTCTTTCGGGGTGACGAGGACGCTGGCGACTTGCAGAAGCCGGTCCAGCCTGTCGAGGTAGTCGGCCATGGAGAATTTTCGGAACCCGTGCCCGCGCTCGCCAGGTACTTCACAAAGCAATCTACGCCGCTGTTGAGGGCGGCTGCCATGGATAGCGCACACATCGTGCGTTGGATCCTGGCCTTTGGCGTCAAGGCGTCCGGGACCTACAGGCACGGGGACGGCAACACCGTCTTGCACGCCGCCGTGCGGCAACCGTTCGTCAAGTCGCGCTCGGACACGCTCAAGGTCCTCCTGGAGGCTGGGGCGGACCCGAATGTCGCAAACGGCAGCGGGCTCAAGGCGATCACATGCGCCGCCGCGTGGCAGAACTGGGGAGCCGTCCGCCTCCTCCTGGCACACGGTGCCGACCCCAGCGGCGAGGACGGCCTCAGCGTGGGGACCACGCCTCTGCTTTCCGCTGTCAGATACCAGAGAGCATTCGGAGGCAGCCTGAGCACGATAAAGATGCTGCTAGATGCGGGAGCGAATCCCAACGGAGGAGATTCGCCCCCAATAGCCGGGGCGACGCCTGAGGCCATGTCGCTGTTGCTGGAGCGTGGGGCGAAAGGCAGCCCGGGCAAGGACAGCGGGCACGACACAGCCCTGCATGCCCTGATGTACCAGCTCCGCGACAGGTGGCTTGGCTTCCAAGCACCTCAGCGCATCACCAAGCTGATCCATGACCTCGTCAAGGCCGGATGTCCCACCGGCCGGCATGGCGCAGAAGGCCTCACGCCCCTGCAGTCCATGTTCGACTCGGTGCCATCCGGCTACTCCCACAAGGGCCGCCTGTATGGTCCTTACCCCTTTGTCGAGTGCATCGATGCTCTGTGCGCCCTCGGGGCAGACGTCAACTCGCGCTCCAGGAGGTTCGCCGACACGGTGGTGCATTTCGCCTGCATCGCCCCGATCCCCGAGGCTGAGCTCGGGCCGGTATTCCAAGCTCTCGCCAAACACGGGGCGGACTTTGGCGCGCGGGACTCGGCGGGCGACACGGCGCTGCACGCTCTCGCGTGGCGGTCCGGGGAGGATTCCTGCCGAGACAAGGCCGGGCGAGCCAGGGCGTTCCTCCAAACCGTCCTCCCGGACCCGAACAAGGCGAATGCGCTCTCCATGGCAACGGCTTCGGAGATCGTCAACGCGCGGAACAGACGGGGTCAAACCGCGCTCCAGATCGTCTGCCGCGAACGGACGCCGGATCAAGGCATGCTCGAGTGGTGCCGAACCCTCCTGGCTTGGGGCGCAGACGCCAAGGGCCGCGACAGCGGGGGCAACACGCTCCTCCACGCCCTCGTCATCAACGCCCACGCCTCTCCGACCGGCGGGCTGGACAGGAGCGATTTGGACGACATACTGGACCTGCTGATATCACGCGGTCCGGGGTCCGCCGCCTGCAATGCCGTGAACGCGCTGGACGCACGCGGCAGGACGGCGCTCCACGTTGCTTGCGGGGAGCACAGCAGCATCGACGCGGCGCTCGCGTGGTGCCGGGAGCTTCTGGACCGCGGGGCGGACGCCAACATCCGCGACAACAAGGGCGCCTCGGTCCTCCACGCCCTCGCGCAGCGCGGCCGCATCGACGACGCGCCCACGACCTTCGCGTCGGTCGCGAAGCTGCTCGCCTCGCGCGGCGTCGGCCTCACAGCCCGAGACCGCTGCGGCAGGACGGCGCTCCACGTCGCCTGCTCCACGGTGCAGCAGCTGGTCATCCTGCGCCACCGCGCCCACGCCCTCTTGGCCCTCGGCGCGGACCCGGACGCCCGCGACGACACGGCCGCTTCGCCGCTGCACGCCCTCGCCAGCAACGGCGGGCTGATGCGGGAGTTCCGGCGCCTGCCCCAGGACGGCCTGGACGACGTCGTCAAGCTGCTGGTCTCGCGCGGCGCGAAGCTGGACGGCCGGGACTGGGAGGGCAAGACCTTCTTTGACCACATGCTCGAGGTCGGTCCCAAGTTTGTCGGCATCTACAAGTATTCCAAGGTGGGCGGGCAGGACGTCGCGGAGCTGCTGGCGTCGCGCGGCGCGACGCCGGCTGCCGCACGGGACGGGCAGGGCGAGAAGAAGGGGAAGCCGGCCTTTGAGCATAGGCTGGAGGGGTGGCATGATGGGATTGGAAAAGCGAGCAACTGGGGCGTCGAGGATGAGGATTCGACCTTTCCGAATGTTGACCGGTGGTTGTTCGGTCAGCAGGAGTACTTGGACTGGAGGCGCGAGCACTTTCCACAGCTGCCCGTTTCGCCTCCTTTCTAGAGGACAGGGGACAGGAAGAAGGAACGAGCAGAGGCTGGGGATGGTGAGCTCACAACGCCCGATTCTTTGTCGACGGGATGGGGCTACAACCTCGGAGGTTTCTTTTGTCGGCTCTCAGAATACATACAGCCATACGAGATTTCTTTTGTCATCTACCAGAACAGATACGGTCGTTCGAGATTTCTTTTGTCATCTATCAGAATGCATACAGCCTAGCCAGATAAACAAGCCAACCCCACCTCTCCATAGCCTCAAGCCCGACCATGATCTCCGTTCTCGCCCTGCAAAATTCGCCTACCTCATCTGGCTTCGTATTAGCCAGCTAGTCTCGTTCGACAGCAACGGCACCTCCACCGCCGCCGCCGCGGGTGTTTTGCCGAGCCCCACGAGCCGAAGTGAACTACTGTCGAACCCTGAGCGGCGGCAGCATCAGATCCGCCGCCTCAGCAAGCAGGCAGGGCATCGAGCCAGTGGGCGCCAGCGTAGGCGCCAAAACGCTCCGCGCAATTAGCGGATTAGGCAGACGTCGCCGGTCGAAGAAGCCGAGGATCAGGTAGGAACAGCAAGGCTCGCTTGCTCTTCGGCGAGGCGTTGGCGGTAGGCGTCTTTGCCGTGGAGACCTATGCCCCAGGGGCCGCCGGTGTCGGCGCCACCATCGTGGACTTCCTCGAAGTTCTCGTCGTCGTGGAGGGCGCGGGTGGTGGCGGTGGCGGTGACGGTGAATCGTCGGTCACCGGGCCGGAGCGGAAGACGTGGATTATGCGGTTGGCCGTGCCTCTGTTGCGCGTCTGCGATGCTGGTGAGCATGCGGTAGGCGTAGAGGGTTGGGTGGATGAAGAGGTCGCCGCCCCTTTTGGGATCCAGTCTGACACGCCGAACTGGGAGGCTGCGATGACGCGGTCGATTTGGTGAGGGACGAGGTTGATGGGGATCCAGCTGGCGCTGTCTAGGCAAGAGCCAGGCGCATTCTTTGGGCTGGACCGGGGAGAGTGTCGGTGGCCGCGCAGTCAAATGGCGTAATGCCGGCCAGGCCCGATGACTCTGGCAGCCATGCCCGGATGTCTTGAGGCGGCTGGGAGGCTGTCGGTCTGATGTTCATGCATGACCAGCTTCTAGTAGGGATACCGACGCACCGGTGTCTTCGAAACTGTTAGCCACAGCATATGGGGCATGCTCGTCCAGCCCGTTGTACAGATCGCCCAGCCGCGGGATAGCGGCTCAAGCGGACTCGTGCTCCCGCACGAAGTAAATGCGACCCCCCTCGCTCGCGGATAGATACATGGCATGTCCCTGAAGGCGCAGCTGTGGCGGGTGGGCCTCTCCTTGCCAGACTTGCTCTTTGCTTTGGCGCAGACATCCACAGGCTTTGCTCTCGTTCATCTGGGATACATTCCTTGTGCCTAGGAAGTGTCTACCGCGGAATGCTCCTGCACAGGATTCGGCTAGCGCCCACGGCGTGGCACTAGCTCCTCGCCGCGCGCGCCATTGAAGCCACGAGGCCATCGGCAATGCCAGAAAGCAGAGGCCGCACGCGACACCCCCGCGACGCCCGCCGCGCGCCTTACCCAGCCACCCCGCAACCCATAGCCACGCCAGCACGCGTTCGGGAAGATATAGATCGGAAATCCAAATCGTCTCCACGGCATGTGAGCTCTATACTAGCCTGTATACGTGCGCTGCAATCTCGCGGCACCTGTCCAGATATGACTTTTCCCCCGATTCATCGTCTCATCACTGATAGTTTCTGTTTAAGGAGCACATTGTCCTCGTCAAGCCCCGATACCGTGCAGTTACTCACCGCCCATCACCCAACCAAGCCTGCCTGAGCCCGCACTGCATACGGACCTCAAGGTTCTCCCAAAGTCATCCAGGAGACACTGGACACCAGTGTCACCAAGTCGCCACACTGCCGCCTACCCGGCCATATCGCCTCTGTGCCAGGAGCTTAGCCAGACCCGGGAAAATGTCACCACAGCCGGCGGCGGCACTGATGTCGGCCTGGCCATGGGTAAGGCGTTTATAGTGACCAAGGCCTCCCCTCTCGTGACCGTCGGCCGCGGGACGTGCTTACCTCGGCCCGCGAAGCGCTCTAGCAAGAAGCCGCTAGGCCATTGTCCACCGCCGTCACCCTAATCCAGCGCTGCGGCGTGACAGCCGAAGATGACGTTGAGCGGCTCTAGTCTGACCCTGAGGCTGGCCTCGCCGACGTCGTTGCACTCAACGGGGCAAGATGCCAAACGGACCCCGCGTCCGTGATCAGGCTTGGGTACGAGAAGGTGTGGGCCAGCTACGAGGCCAACGTCGAGGAGCTGCTGCAATCTGCTTAAAGGCTTTCCGAGCAAGTCTCGCCTGATGGAAAGCTATTCCCGGAGGTATCCCCGATAATTCCCTTTTGCGTCTTCATCATAGCTGCTGACGCATTTCGTCTCTGTTGCCTCACCAGGTCCCGATTGATGCGATCCACATGTTAGAGAAATCTGCCTATCCCTTCACCGCTAGCCTGCCGCCCTAGGGCCTAAAAAAGAACCCCCAGCGCCATGGCGCCACAGCTAGTGGTAGGTGCCCAGACCCGGAGTAGCCGCGCATCATGAACCACCCTGGCGGCCTCTACGGCCCGATTTAGTAGGACGACTCTAAGGTGTGGCCTGAGGACCTGCCGTTCGTCAACTTTGACCTCACTGGCTCCTTTGGGGCATGGCTCGCATCGCCCAAGGCCCGCTTCCTGTACGAGCGTTTGGTCTGGGGGCCTCAGCATATGGAGGAGCTCGCGGTCGGGGACGTCAGAAAGCGCCCGAAGGACCACAAATTCCTCAAGGCTGGTATTTTTGGGATTAGGGGTAACTAGCTGGTGAGCTAAGGACAAAAAGCGCTGGATAGGAATTTTTGTTCCAAAAATGTGCAATACGTCCAGGCGCCAGTACTTGGATCACTACGCGCGCTTATCTCGGTGCAATAACGAGACAAAGCAATATGTTCTTTCCATCCGGTTTTAGATTTGTGGACGAGACTGCGAGGCTTTTAAGTCATGTGAAGTCGATGGGAATCGATCTCCTACCGGGAATCCGTCACTTGGTCCGGCGGTCCCGCCTAACGTACGACCCCGGATGCCTGCGTCGGCTCGGGGCTGATACTAAACCGGCCACCGGAAAGTCGTGTTTCCCACATTGAGAAACGCTGTCCTGGGGCAGGAGATCTCCCTCAACTACCCCGAGCCTGCGTTTGCGGTTGCAGAGATATGACGCCACGGAACCAGGGAACTTTCGGATTTACTCTACCGGAAAATCTATCAACGGGTGTGCTTAAACAAGTCGTACATCTCCCCGCTTCGCATATGCATAGGCTCAGTGTGGCTCAGCATTTACGGTGCGGGGGCAGATGCAGGTGGCAATAGCCGTGGTTAAATAAACGGGTGCATGCGAGAGCACATCAGGATGAGAGGGGTCTCGGCACAAGAGGAAGGAATACGGGTGGACGTCGGGATGGCGCGCTGTTGCGGCGGCCCCTGGCTCGCTAAATATGCCGGCATCAGGGGCAGAAGTGTCCGGCAATTATCTATTGAGTCCTGGCTCCTTCGGCTTGGTTGTCGGGTTGACGTCCCGGCTCTACGACTCCGCAGTAATCGTCATGGCCGATACCGATGGTATAGGCTGAACATGGCGCGCCGCTTCGGCGCCGTAAATAAGGAGTGCCGCCCTTGACGGTCCATTTCGGTGGTCTTTGTTCGCACTCCTTTCAAGCATTCCACAATACACCATACCGCCCGGGGATATCACCATGGCCTCTCCTAGAATTACAACGCTTCTCCTCCTGGCGGCCACCGCCTCGCCCCTTCTGTCCCTCGCGGCTCCTTTGGCGGCATCCTGCACCAAGGCAGAGCTCCTCGCAGCAGCAGACGCCTACGTCGCCGCCCAAACTTCCGGCAACGTCTCCGCCCTCGCCGCCTTCGCCGGCCCGGACGGCTGGAAATACGAGCAAAACAACCAGCCCGCCAACCCTTCCTCCTCGGCCAGCGTCCTCACCAAGCCGCTCAAGATCGACCACCGCCGCACCAACACAGACCTCGTCCAGTGCGCCACGTACACGGAGCTCATCTCCGTGTCCGGGCCCTACGTGATCGGCACCCAGATCCACCACTCCCCGTCCAACCCCTCCAAGATCGCCCTCGTCGACAGCATCGCCTCCACCACCGGCAGCTGGCTCTTCAACGCCGCCAAGACGCTCTCCTACGTCCGCGGCGAGACCTGGGCTCCCATCCCGGAGGGGAAGCGAGACTCGCGCGAGCTCATCAAGGCCGTGGGCGACGCGTACCTGGACACTTGGAGCAACGCCACGGCGCACCTGACCATCCCGTGGGGCACGCCGTGCAGGCGGATCGAGGGCGGCGAGTACACGGGCACGGGTGCCCCGACGGACTCGTGCGCGGTGGGGATCCCGTCGAACCACTCGCAGCTCCCGAACACGCGGAGGCGGTACGTGATAGATGAGGAGATGGGGTCGGTGAGCATACTGTGCCTGTGGGAGCACATGATGAACGCGTCGGATTCGCATGAGTTCAGGCTCGAGGGCGGGAAGCTGCGTTACGTGCATACGATGACGGAGTGTGGAGGGAGAACCTGCCGACTGTAGGGCAGTCTCGGCGGTTTAAAGGTGACGGGCTATGACCGTCATGGTCTGAGAGAGATCCTCGCGTTGTGCATAGAGAGGAAGGGAGGGATCTATGCAGAGGCAGAGCAAGGGCAAATACAGGGCACGATCCAATGAGAACCCACCTAGTATTCCGGCAATGTAGCCGCGTGCATTTGGGAGCTCCCGAAATCCTGGGGCTAAGCTGGTGGCCCCCTAGTGTGCAAAAGCACAGCCCCAGTTAGCCCCGTTTGGTCAGCCAGCCGTCCTCTATTGGACGCCTGCGCCCGCTCACTACAATGCCCCACACAATTCCGGTCGTGCTTAAGCAGCCGCTTTCCCCATTATTAAAAGTGTGCGCTCCCAGCGTGCAAACACATCTGGCGACGTCCAGCTCCATTCAGCTTTTATAAGCCCTCACCATGAGCTCTATCAATGAACAGGAAGACTCACCCCTGTTCAGTCTCCCCGGGGAGATTCGCATGAACATCTGGAGCCTGGCCCTGGCACCCACAGATGTCCGGAGCTGGCATCACCAGTGGCTGGCGAACCACAACTTCCGGGTCCGACCCGACCACGAAGAAGACCCGGAGGATCGCGACTGGGAGGAGCAACCAGACTGGAGAGAGCTGCAAGGCCCCCCGATATCAATCTACCCTGGCGCCTTCCGGTGCTCTTTCCGTCCTGATCTCGACAGCCGGCCAACGCTACGAACACAGCTCCTCGGCACCTGTCGCCGCATTCGCCAAGAAGCCGGTCATCTGATATTCAAGAATGAACGCTGCTTTCGCTCACTGTCGCTTCATTATGGATCCCGCGAGGACTCGCTGAACAGGGTCCCCTATTGGTACTGCACCAAGGAAGATCTCGGTCTGTGGCACTGGACGCGGGCGCGGAGGAGGTGGGAAAGGCAGTTCACCAGGATCCGTCTGGTAGGCCCAATCGACAGCATGTACGACAACATGCACGCGGAGCAGCAGCTTCTCAGAAAGGTCGAGCACCTGCGGATCACGGTCCGCGTCCAAGACTGGGAGGCAACGACGAGAATCGCCGGCCAGGAGGACTGGCATCGCGCGTCACTCCAAATCAACGCCCTCGGCAGCCTGCATACCGAAGTTTTCCGCGTCCAGCACCGCTTCATGCACGACATGATGGAAGCTACAAAGGACTTCAACCTTTCGGGCGCGAGCACCGATACATGCACCTCGGATGATGTCCAACACCACAATTGGAAAAGACCTCGTTGGGCGCCTCCCCAAGCCAACTTCGCGCAGAATCGGCCTGGCTGTCAGCCGAACTGGGCGCGGGAATTCATCAACATGCCGAGGCTCAAGACCTTCACCATGGACTTTGACGCCCCCGAGCACCGGCGCCGCCAGCTCGCCGAGATCGTCAAATGGGCCGCGCGAGCCTGGCGCATGCCGCTGAACCCCAACCACGCGGGCTATCACTACCTCTCCGCCGACGGAAACCCTGTGAGCAAGACGTCGTGGCGCGGCACCATCCACGACTGGCCATTGACGTGCCACGTCTGCATCATGTTCTTCTGCGGCAACCGTCCGTCCGAATGCAAGGAGCATGAGCGGGTGTGGAGACTGTTTAGGAAGGGGTACGGGCCCAGGATATACTCGTGGACCGTGACCTGGACGCCGAGGAGGTACGACGGGCCGGAGGTGTATCCGTACGATGGAGATCCGTCCTTCTTGACTACGGGCATGGAACATGATATCGAAAATGACGACGATGAGTCCATTGTGCTTAGCGAGGACGAACAGGAAGACGAGTTCGAGAGGACAAGAAGGGGTGATGGGCAATAGGGCGAGGAAGCCCAAGACATCGAAAAAGCAATACGACGAGAAACAAGATGAGCCGATATTGTTTCCAAAGGCACTTCGATTAACGTTTAATGTATTTTTTTTTTTTTTTGACATTTTTCGCTTTCCGTCACGACTTTTTTTTGCCTCTTGACACAAGGCGAGAATGCGCCGTTGTCGTCAGACAGGGCCCTGGTCAGCACATGCCTTCCTGGGCGTCAAATACTCGTTCATATCAAAGAAGGTCACCGTTGCTGTGGGATACGGTTCCCCAGGCCTGAGAAATAAAAACGGGTGTTCCGGCGGCTATCGCTATTAAGTGACAATTAAGAGCGGAACTAGAAACAAAATACAGATACACAAGTGAATTTAAATCGCCGCAGCCGTCATAACCACCACTGTCGTTGCAAAACCGTCGACCCCAACGCTCCCCCGGCGCAAATCACGCATGTCCAAGCTCCGCGTTCGGATACTTTTGCTCGTGGAAAGCCGGCGGCGGAGTGCCACCGTGGAACTGTTGTGGCGGCGGCTGATACGGCGCGAATTGCTGCTGCGGCGGCGGCGGCGAGTACGGCTGCTGCTGCTGCTGCTGCTGCTGCGGAGCCGGGGCGTATGGCTGGCCGTAGTAGGGCGCCGGCGCCGGCGGCGGCACGACCACGGTCGTCTTCGTGCGGCTGCCGCGGATCAGACGGACGCAGCAGCAGGCCAGGCAGCCGACGAGCAGGATGCCGACGATGGCGATGATGACAACGATCGCGATGCTGGCGCCGAGGCCCAGGCTGAACAGCGTGAACACGGTCGCGGCGGTGGCCGACGAGCTGCCGGACCCGGACGACGGCGTGCTGGTGGAGTAGATGAGGTTGACGGCCGGGTGCAGGACGTAGGCGGTCGTGGGCGTGGGCCAGGCCGTGGTGCCGATGATGGACTCGGAGTACCAAAAGTCTATGTTGGCGGCCGACACGCTGATCATGCCGCGCGCCGCCAGCGTGAAGATCTCGCCCGAGGTGACCGACCTGATGCTGTAGCAGTCCCAGACGCCTTCGCCGGTCAACCACGTCGCGGTGGGATAGTTGCTGCTCGGGGGAGTCGCTGGTCAGCCGGGGAATTCTTGCCCATCATAGAGAGTAGGTAAAATAAAAGGAGACGGGGCTCACCTCGGACAGCACGCAACCCTGAGCGTCGAGTAGTACGACGACGTGGCCGCCGTCGCGAACCCCGTGGGACAGCCCGTGGCCGACGTGAAGTAGAAGCTCTCCAGGGCTAGGTAGCCTGGTGGCATGCACTCGGTCGACGTCATGGTCCTGCTGGTGGTGAAGTGCGGCTGGTTGACCTGGGCGCCCGACGCGAGCGCGCGCGGCATCGACGTCGCCGGGTACGCCGAGCAGCCGCTCCGGGTGTTGCACGTGCCCGCCACGATGGTCGGTATGTTGCCCGAGCAGGACGCGGGCTGGATCCACGGCGTCTGTAGCGGCGCGTAGGTCATCGCCCGTGGTGCGATTATCCCCCGCGCCCGGAGCGCCGCGATCTCTTCATCTTGTGGCTCCGTATCGGGTGCCCGTGTTGGGGTCGGAGCTGGAGTGGGTGTCCGTGGTGAGATTGCCATTTCCGGCGTCGTCCCTTGTTGTCGTCTTCGTTATATTTTTCGCCTCTAGGTATTGACAAGGCCGCTGGAGGTGCTGAAATAGTCCCTCGGCCAAAAAATAAAAATAAAAATAAAAATAAAAATAAAATGCCAATCTTGAGCGGCCAGTAGATTGCTACACGACGCATATCAGAAAACTGAAGGAACCTAGCTCTCTTTAAACCACCCCCTTGGGTCAAGGGAACAACCATGATTCTCAGCCTAGGGGTACCTGCCCCGAGTGTGTGTGGCGCCTTTTCCGAAGACCAGCTCCTCCATGCCTGGGCTGAGATTTTAGTCGTCTCTGGTTGGCCGAGACGGCCGCCAAGAGTTCACTAAAATGCAGGTCAACCGCGCTATCGTTCAGCCCCAGCGCCGGATATGAGTTCTAGACCCGGTGCTCGAGCACCAGATTGGACCCAGCCCATTGCTGAATGGGTCGAGACGTTGTGGCTTGCCGCTCATGCGCGAATGGCTCATTTCGACTCGGGTGAAAAAATTAAGCCTGGGCTGATATCCACATCCGGAATATTGGCTGAAAAGCCTCATCAGGGGCAAGACGGCTTTTCAGAGAAGACGCGGGAGAGACCGGTCGCCCTAAGCTGTTGTTGGCCATGACACCATCGGCGCGTGTTGATATTGAGTGCTAAAAAGACTCGGACCACCGCAGCCCATGGTTTCATGAACCCGCCAAGACTGCAGCGTCCCGAGCGCCACACGAGTGGTGGCGAAATATGTATGGAACAGCGAACGACTACATGCATGTGGCTCGGAGGAGCTCCGGTCCGGGCCGTCAGGGGCTTGCGTACTCTAAAGTCCTTCCACCATGTCCAATGTCCAACGGTGAGTTCTATCGCGCTCGTGCTGCTTCCATGGATTACTCAGCCCACCTGGCAGGCGAAATCGCGGGCTCGGCGCTCGACTTCTTGGTGGCGCTCAGCTTGCAGTCGCCACCACAGCGTACATCCATGCGGCCGGTGAACTTGATGAAGGTCCGAGTTGGTGAACTTGATCTCGCCGTCCGAGTGCGGCTGGATCTCACCCTCAGCGCACTCGCGGCCGCGCCAGCAGAAGTGATACTCGAGGGAAGGAGGTGCGTCCTCTTCATCTTCATTCTCGTCCTCCTCTTCACATTCGTCTTCGTCCTCGCTACCAATGCCGTATCTGCTCCAGAGAAAACTGTTTTGCTTGTCGATCCGGCGACTGTACTTCGAGATGGCGCGATTGTCGGTCGAGATGAGCATGACACCCTCCAAACCCCCAAAGTCGAATTCGGCGACGTAGATGCCAGCCTGATCCGTCTTGCCAACATCGAGCATCAGCGGGCCGCCGTCTTCGCGCTGGTCCGGCCACTCCTTCTCGATGCTCCGGCTTTTGAGCTCGTACGAGCCCACGATGGAGCCGGTCGGGGTCTTCTTCTAGCGCTTGCTGTTTCCGGGATTCGCAGTAGCAGCAGCCTTGCGTTTGCCACCGGCCGCCGCCTTGACTTGAGTCTCGTCCGTCTTCTTGGCTCGGCCGCGTGTCTTGCCGAGGGTGTATCGTTCGCCGCAGCACCAGACTCGGACCGTTCACGACCTTGGCGACGCCGTGGTTGGTGGCGGGTGGCTCCTCGACTGTCATGCCCGTCGCCGCCGCCGACTTTGAAGGCATCTTCTGTTTTCTATGGCTGGGTTGAGTGGCTGTTTCTGCGAGTTGGGCGGTTTGGTCTGAAGACGGCCGATGGAAAATTTTGCCATGTCGGAAGATGGTGGAAGATGGTAAGGCAGCATCATACCGTGCTAATTCTAATTTATTTCTACTGTGATACGACTGGTTCGTCCACGCAAGGAATTCCAAAGTCCCCAACACCTTCTCCGGTCGACAGAGCGTAGTATCCAATCTTCAGCACCTCCGGCTTCTCATCCGAACCCTCTGTCCCCGCGGGAGCGACCACCACCTCATCTGGCTTGGAATGAACCTCGGCCTCCCCCTGATCGACGTCACGCCAGACGACGAGGTCGTCTCCTTGCGGTACAGCCAGACGTACTGCGTCGCGGCCTCAAACTTCGTCTCGTGTGACCGCGGGGCCTGCCTGCACTCGACAGTAACCTCGCCTCGGCCGGGAAGACAGCCGCCCCGAGCAGGTCGGCAGGGGACGAGACGGCGTCGGTCTGGACCGTGATGCAGGACTCCAACTTCTTGCACTCCTTGCGTCACTCGCTGCCGACGCAGGTGCCCGCCGCGACCCATTCCAGCTCGACGTCGCGCTTAAACACGGTACGTTCCTCCGCAAATTCTCGTCACTATCCAGACCCCACCGCCGTCGCCTTGCATCTTGGCCACCTCCCGGGCGCCCTTGAACACAAACGGGCTGCGGACGACGAGCACGGGTGGCGAAGCTCTGGCCGCGGCCGTGCGCCCAGCAGAGGGGCTGCGGCGACAGATGGAAGGAGAGCATGTGGTGGCGGAGCCGGCGCCGGATACGGCCATAGGTGTGGCGGCATTGACATCGTAGAGGCTGTCCAGGTGGCGGGATAAGAAGCGACGGTAGTATTGAGCGCCTCCTCTGGATGCGTCTCATATTGTTTCCTTACGGTGGATGCTGATGGCAGGACAATGGAAGACACAGCGAAGCTTGTTCTTGCGAAAGAGGTGCGAGGTCCGGACGAGGAGGCACGAGGTATGCGACGAGACGAGTTCTCGCCTGCCCTTATTCCAAACCTCAGCCCTGCGATTAAATATTTAAGCATGCGAGCCCACATCCGTTTTGTCGCACCTACTTCCTGCTACAGCCGTGACATTTGGCATTCCAACCGAGCCCCCCCTTTTTCCCTTGGCATTTAAACCACCCATGGGAATAGCAGCACCGCATATTCAAGCATGTTCGACAGGTATGCCATATTATGTTAAATTTATACACGGGGGTTTTTTTTATTTTAAAAAAAATATACGCCATGGAAATATTATTTATCCTCGTGATCCCTCAAACTCGGCGTGCTGCCGTTCCCGAAGCTCGCGTACGACCCTCGTTCGAAAAGCATCGCCGGCAGGACCAGACTCTCCGACGGATGCAGCGGCGGCGGACACCGAAAGCTGTGGTCGCTGGCCCCAGCCTCGACATGATCTTCGTCCGCTTGCCCTTTAGATGGTAACGTGTGCTCACGAGCGCCTCCTCGTACGTCTTCCGCCTGCTGCATCCCGTCCTTTTCTGACCCACTTCCGGGGTTCGCATTCTCCCTGGTTTCGACCGTCACCTTCGTCTCTACCGCCACGTGTATCCCCGGCGTGGGCTCCCTAAACCCGGCTTCCAGGTCGACGACCGTGGAACTCAAGGTACCAAGCTCGCCGTCAACGACAGAGGTGGCACCGCGCGGGCCGTGGTGGCGCTGGAACCGCGGGAGGTGCGGCAGCGGGATCGTCGGGTCGTCGCGCGACCTGGACATGCTCTGGTCCGCTGACGAGGAGGCGACGACGACGTTGGCCCGGCGGCCGCTGCCGCTGTAGACAGGTTGGGCCGAGGTCGGGACCGAGAGCTCGCGGGAGCGGGTGATGTCGATGAGTTGGTTCAGGATGCTGAACTCGAGCTTGAGCTTAACGCTGTAGGCGAGGGCTTTATAGGTGGTCTGGATCGCGTACTGGTCGATGTACTGCAGCACGAGTGTGGGGAGGTCGAGCAGGATGACGACAACGCTGACGCTGATGAGGTGCGTCATCAGGCGCCGGCGCGCCGGCAGGTCGAAGGTGGCGCCGCTGTCGCGCTCCAAGCGCAGGATCTTGGCCGTCTCGACGATGTAGATGGCCGAGATGATGAACTCCTGCAGGGCGAAGAGGGTGACCTGCACGCTCTCGAAGGCGCCGTACGCGGCCACGAACGGCTCGGGGTTGTTGGTGCTGGAGCCGAAAACGAGAACCGACACGGGCACATCGCAAATGATGGCGTCGACGATGATCATGGCAAGGACGGCGCGCAGGCGGCGGGGGCTGTGCACCACGAGGTGCAGGCGCGACCACAGGACAAGCGACTGGAACAGCACCATGCCGCACCAGCCGGTAAAACAGAGGAAAACCCAAAAGTAGGCGGATTCTGGCCAGGACGGCCATACGTTGAGGTATTTGCAAAGAAAGCCGACCGAGTAGGGCACGATACAAAATGTTGCGAGGACGAAAAACCAGAAGTAGTTGCCGCTTCGTCGTTTAAAGGTCGCCGGGATGATAAAAGCTAGCTCGACGACATTGTACAGCGCCACGCTTAAAAAGATCACCACGACCCAGGCGTCGGTCCCCTGTGGCGGGTTGTTCGCCGTGATGCCGTTGTCTTTGACAGCCATGGCGGCGTCGTTTGTCGATCTAGCGGTTGCCGTGCCTCGTCCGGCCTGCACTTAGGTAAGACTACGCGCACAAGCGCGGAAGGGGAAGAGGAAAGACGGGGAAGATCTTAAAGAAGGGGGGGGGGAACAAGAAAGCCTCCACCTTGACACATGCAAACTTATGTGGCCAGGGCCTGCCTCCCGGCCTCTCAAAGCTTTAAACCACCCGTTTTCCTTTCCCATTGGTCCGTTTGCCGACCGGGGGTCTGTTGGAATGGTCGACGGCGGCACGCTGAGAAAGCCGTTATTGGGACATGGTTCTTTTATGTCCAAGCACGGGCCACTCACGGCAGACCGGATGAGGCCATTTGGAGCCATGACTCGGGAAGCTTTACAAAAACGGGAGGGGCAAGACCCGGGGTAGGATCGCCGACTTCCGCATTGAGCTACAGATAAGGGGAATCCCACACCGGTGGCTGAGAATTAGGCCTAGCTGGTCTTGCCGCCGTTTAATACGACATAGAACGTTGTGCGAAGGGACGTGCCCGTTGTGACGTGATGAGTCTTTCGTAAGAGTACCAAGGCTATTGTGCGTGTGTGTGTGTGTGTGTGTGTGTGTGTGT
>PYSR01000228.1:3051-50583 GCA_003049425.1 Magnaporthiopsis incrustans
AAAAAAAAAAAAAAAAAAGCTGGAGCAGGCGCTCGCCACGTTCCCTCGCGCCTGGCATGGTGTGGCCAACGATGCGTATCAGTAGGCTCTAGGGCGACGACCGGCGGTTCTCCGCGGTGCTTTTCTCTTCTCTGGCAATATGGGACGTTCATCTTGTTTTTATTTGACATTTCAACTGTGATGATCTGGCCATGCTGGATAGGATTGCTAAAAGGGGCCCGACGGGGCAGCGCCACGATCGAGACAAAGGTGAGGAAGGCAAAAGCAAAAAAGAAACAAAGAATTGCGCGAAGCCAAAAAGGGAAGATGCTAATGGCTGGAGAGAGACAGGGAGCGAGCGGCGGCACAGGTTGGAAGCTTGGGGCTTCGTCGCTGCCTGCAAAGTTAGGTAGGTACGTACCACTGTACAGTACCTCGCTCCACATCCCTGATCTCCCCATGCCCCTTCGCCCGCCCCATGTCCCTTGCTCCCACCCCAGTACTTGGTACGCCCGCCAATTCTTCGCTCTTGCCGCCTCCGTCCCTCGTGCCCCAGCGCCTCTGCACACTCCAGCGAGCGAGGCGCAAAGGCCACCTCCTTTCAGCGGTACCAATACAAAGCCAGCGGTTGTGCCCTGAAATCCGCAGGACGGGCGAAGCCTTCGGCCAGGAAAACAAGGGGGAGGGCCAAAAAAAAAAAAAAAAAAAAATCAAATAAAATCCGGCAAACAAAAAGAAAAAAAAAGAAAAAGACGAAAAAAAAAGCGAGGTACGAACCCCAAGGTACCCGCCGCGCCTTTCCCGCGCCTGTTCCTGCTCGATTCCTTTCTTTGGCCATGGCGCCCGCTTCGTCACCAACAATTTCCCAGCCCAGGAGCAGCAGGTCAGGACATTGCTCATAAAGAAAACGCAGCCCACATATGCGGCCACCACCACCACCACTGCCGCCGCCATCATCGCCTCTTTTTGCTGCACTACCTACCTCTACCACCGTGCTGCGCTGCATCAGACAGACACGCACACATTCTCTCGCGCGCAATATCACCACCACCACCACCACCACCACCAACATCCTATATCAGTACTGCGTCCCGTCTCGCCTCGAGGCAGGCCGGCGCTCTAACAGCAAGCGAGTGACACAGCGCACCCACGGCCGATATTGCTTGCCATCCCGTCCGCCAGCAGCCAAAAACCCCGTGACTTGACTCGGTTGGCAGAGCCGTACTTGCTGCCTTTTTGGTTCGCCTGCATCTTCTTGCACCGCGGTTTAGCCTGAGGCGATTCTCTCCAACGGACGGTCGATATTGCTGGCCAATCCCCACCGCCTGGTGTCGTTGCAACAGCTGCAGCAGCTGCAGCAACTTCCCACCTGGTCTAGTGCTCGCAGCTGGCCGAAACAAGACGTCAATCTTGAGCTGTCAGTTTCCAAGCCGAGTTATATTGTCGCCGAGCCGCGTCGGCTCACAGTACGGCACCGCAGCAGGAGCAGCAACAGCAGCAGCCACCCGCTTCAGACAGCGTCGCCGTCGGGTCCACGGGGTAGGGGTGACTCGGCCGTCCGAGCCATATACCCCACGCACTCACTCCAAGCCGTCTGCGTGCCTGGGGTTGCATCCTGGTACTTTCTACACAATAGCCGGCCAGGGGAGCTCTTTCTTCTCGGTACGCATCTCCGAGCAGCCACCCGTTTTATGCAGGACAGGAGCGAGAGGGCTCCTGCAGGCTGGGAAAAAAGAGACGGAGAACAAAAAAAAAGTGGGCGCCAGCCAGCACGGAATCTCTAACACAGTCTGCAGGGCGATTGACCAACCGCAGCCATATTACTTGGCCTGTCTGCATTGTTGCGCAGACTGCAAGCTCAACAGCGTCTCCTCGAGGGATCTCGTCCTGCTCACCAGCGGACAATAGCCAGGGCTCCCGGCCAATCAGCAGGCCGGTGTGAAAGAGGAGATTGCCATCCCTTCTCGGCGCAGAACACGAGGTGCGGACCGCCAAGGTCTGCCTTTTGCACTCCGTCGCCGAGGTTGAACAGCAGCAGGCAGGAGACACGGCGCCTGACGGGTCACTGCAGCTGTCTGGAGCTCGACTCCAGAGCGGAACCAGTGGCATCTCGCAGCCATCATTTCGGTTGCCCTGCCCCTCGTGGGGATTCTTGGGTGCTACACCCAGACGACGCTGGCCTCTAGTGGTTCCCGATCGAGCCACCTGCATATCAAGTCGACCTTGCCAGCTAATCCCATACGCCCCTACCACCGCCCGCTCTCACGGCCACGGCCTCTACCCGCCCCATCCTCCAGCATAAATAGCACACCCCCTGTACATGCCTGCAGCACCTGGGTCTCGTGCCGTACCTGTACACAACCTATACCTGGGTCCACTTGGCTCACCAGAAAGGCTTGGGGCCGCCGCATTGCCCGCTGACTAGGAGAGAGAAGTGAGGAAAAGAGACAGAGAGAGAGGGAGGGAGAGGGCATCATACACATCGCCGTGAAAGCTACGACCACCCCGGCTCGGGAGATTACACCCTCCTGCACCCTCCGTCGGGGGCTGCTTTAAAACACCCACCCCCGGTATCCCACCCTCGGGTGCGATCATCGAGGGGGCTTTTTTCTTTTTATTTACCCTATCCTCTGGGAACACCCCCCGCAACTCGACGCCTTGTGCGGGATAGCTCGCAAACCGGATCGCGGCCCCAGGAAAATGCGTCTGCAGAGATCGGATCTCCACATATAAACCTGAAGCCTCCCCATCGGCCGGACCTCACTTCCACCCGCCTTCCGGACTGTATCCACTCCCGCGGCCGACACAGAGGAGCTCACGATGACCACCTCGTCTGCCTCGTCTGCCTCGTCCACCTCGCCCACCACTCCCGCCGACATGGCCACCAACGCCCTCGGCATCTCCCAGCCCCCGGCCGCTCGCCCCCAGCCCACGGCCCTGACCAGGCGAGCCCGTCCCGGCAACCTCCAGACCAACCTCTCGCTGAACTCGCAGCCCACGGCCATCACGCCGTCCGCCTTCAGCACAAACAGCACATCGTCCATGTCGGTCGCCTCCAGCATTCAGTGCTCGCCGGTCCTGTCGCCTGACGCGGTCCCGGGCCTGACACAGAGCAGCTCCGTCCAGGCCTCTCCCGAGCCGATGCGGGGCAGGGACATTGAGCAGTTCCCTCCGCCTGCCTTCCAGCTCCCCGAGTCCGTGCTCGCGCACTCGGGACTTTCCCGCAAGGCCAGCAATGGCTCGCTCGGCCAGCCCCTGCTGGGTCCCGGCCCCGGGGCCCTGCATGACGCCATGAGCAACAAGGGTCTTTTCCGCCGCTTGTCGAACAAGGCGACAAACACCTTCAGATCCCGCCGCCAGTCATCAACGCACGGCAGCAACAGGGGCGCCAGCATAGGGCCCGGCCTCGCGCGCCCCCGGCAGCGCAGCAACAGCGACCTGACCAACCCCTTCACCGACTCCGACGACGAGCCCATCGTCGACCTCGACGACAGGATCTCGTTCCTCAGCATCGCCGCCGAAGCCGGCTGCAGGGAGGCCTCGCCCACGAGTGCGCCCGCTTCCATCGCTGGCGGCCACGCCTCTTCAGGCCCCGTCTCCGTCGTCGCCGGTCCCGTCATCCCACTCGAGCTGCTCCAGGGAACCAGGGTCGTCAAGTGCTCCAAGAGGGGAGGCCGCAAGCATTTGACGCTAATTCTCGACCCAGAAGACGCGAAGCTCAAGTGGGACAAGAACAGGACGTCAAAGTGCATATATATCGACGACATCAAGGAGATCCGCACCGTCGAGGACATCCGTCAGTACCGCCTAGACTTTGGTCTCGCGAAAGAGGTCGAGCCAAACTTCTTCTCCATTCTGTACTCCGTCCCCGACAAGTCAAAGACCAAGATGATGCACCTCATCGCCGAAAACCCCCAGGCGGTCGAGATGTGGGTCTCGACCCTGTACGCCATCTCGATGCACCGCCAGGACCTCATGTCCTCGCTCATGGCCTTCAACGACAAGGCGATCCGGAGCTACTGGCAGAAGGAGGTGGTCAAGCAGCTCAAGAGCAGCTCCGACGCCGAGGAGGACATCGACTTTGCCGGCGTCGAGCGCGTGTGCCGAAGCCTGCACATCCACGTCGCCCCAGAGACGCTGAAGGAGAAGTTCAGCGAGGCGCTCGGCACAAGCCTCGGCGACTCCGAGTCCCCGGCCAAGGCCGGGCGCCTGAACTTCAGCCAGTTCCAGGAGTTTGTGCGGCTGATGAAGAAGCGGGAAGACATCCGCCCCATCTACCGCGAGAGGACGTCGGATATCGAAAACGGCATGACGCTGCCCGAGTTCTTGAGCTTCCTGTCCGAGATCCAAAACGAGGACGTCGACGCGGAGCGGGCGCACTGGGAGTCCGTGTTCGCGCGCTTTTCCAAGCGCGGGAAGGCCAAGGACTCTCAGGGCCGCGACGACCTGCCGCGCATGAACGAGCTCGGTCTTGCCGGGTTCCTCACGTCGACGTACAACGTGCCGATCGCGAGCTGCCCCAGCGAGTACTCGCTCGACCGTCCCGTCAACGAGTACTACATCTCAAGCTCGCACAACACGTATCTCCTCGGTCGCCAGGTGGTCGGCCTCTCGAGCGTCGAGGGCTACATCTCCGCGCTCATGAGGGGCTGCCGGTGCGTCGAGGTGGACTGCTGGGACGGCAACGACGGCTGGCCTGTGGTCTCTCATGGCTGGACCATGACCACCAACATCTCGTTCCGGGAGGTCATGAGCGTCATCAACAAGTACGCCTTTGTCAAGTCCGAGTTCCCGCTCTGGATCTCGCTCGAGGTGCACTGCTGCCAGGACCAGCAGCGGAAGATGGTGGCCATCATGAAGGAGACGTTCGGCTCCAAGCTCGTCACGGAACCGCTCGAGGGCCTGGCGTCGGACAAGCTCCCGTCGCCGTCGCAGCTGAAGAACCGGATCCTGATCAAGGCCAAGAAGCCCGGACACGAAGAGTCGCCCGAGAAGGACAAGGCGGCGTCTGGCAAGACGGAGAAGACGGGACGGAGGCGCGGCAACAGCCTGAACTCTCCGTACTCGAAGCCCGTCTTCGACAGCTCGCCCGTGCCGCCGCAGCCTCTGCAGCAGAGCCCGAGGCTCGCCGCGACGCACCCGACGATGCGGCGGATAGGCAAGCCGCCGAGCCGGGTCAACACCATAACCGAAGGCCGGACGTACGACGCGCCCAGCAGCGGCCCCAGCGATTGCGATAGTGGAAGCGAGCGGGACAGCAGCAGCAGCAGCAGCAGCAGCAGCGGCGGCGGCGGCGGCGGCGGCGGCGGCAACCACAGCGGCACCAGCAAGATCGGCAAGGAGCTCGGCGACCTGGCCGTGTACTGCGCGGGAATCAAGTTCCAGGGGTTCGACCACGCGGACTGCAAGATGTTCAACCACATCTTCTCGTTCCCCGAGGGCACGTTCCAGCGCAACAGCAGGTCCGGGGACGCCAAGCGGGCGCTGTACCGGCACAACATGCGGCACATGATGCGCGTGTATCCGCACAGGGGCCGGGTGTACTCGAGCAACTTCGACCCGCTGCTGATGTGGCGGCGCGGGGTCCAGATGGCGGCGCTTAATTGGCAGACATGGGACCTGGGCATGCAACTGAACCAGGCCATGTTCGACGGCGGCACCGACCAGTCGGGCTACGTGCTCAAGCCCAAGGAGTTCCGCGAGATCCAGCACTTCCCCTACCTGCCCGAGCACATGGTGGGCGGCAAGCGCCCGCGCAAGAACGTCAGCTTCACCATCGACGTCATCTCGGCCCAGCAGCTGATGCGGCCGCACAACTTCCGCGAGCGCCAGACGCTCGACCCCTACGTCGAGGTCGAGGTGTTCCTGGCCGACGACAAGCGCAACGCCAACCGGGACTTCTCGGACGCCGGGCCCAGCCGCTCCAGGCGCAAGACGCCGCCGGTGGCCCAGAACGGCTTCAACCCGGGCTTCGAGAGCAAGTTCGACTTCGAGTTCCAGACGAAGTACCCGGACCTCATCTTTGTGCGCTTCAACGTGCGCCTCTCCGAGGGCGGCAGCCAGAGCGACCGCAACACCATCCTGGCCAGCTTCACGGCCAAGCTCAGCAACCTCAAGCAAGGGTACCGCACGCTGCCGCTGCTGGACGCCAACGGCGACCGCTACCTCTTCTCGACCCTCTTCTGCCGCATCAAGGTCGACCCGGCCACGGACGTCTTTGTCGACTACACGGAGGAGGAGAGCGTCAGCAAGCTCCGCAGCATCGGCCGCACCGTCTTCAACCGAGGCACCAGCAGTCCCAAGTCCAGCGTCGACAGTGGCGCCCAGGCCTGATGGGTCGTCTTTTTCTGGCAAAACCAATTCCAAACCCAAAAAAAGCGTGTATCAACAGAACCATCTTTTATTCTCGTTCTAGCGATGTCTTTTCCTTTTCATTCCTCTGATGATTCCATTACCTCTTCATGCCAAGTTTCCTTCTTATTCCCCTGTTATCATATTAATCCTCTCTCTTTTGTTTTTTTAACGTGTTACTCGCAGTCCCGGAATACCCCCTCGTTTATCATGACTATCATAAGATTCGGCGTAAAAAGCGGACCGCAACCGAGGTTGCATCTTCATACCCACGGCGCCCAGAGTTCTTGATCGTTTTTTTTTTTTCTTCTTTTTTTCCTTTTCTCATCATTTCTTTTCTACCTGGGTATCTACTAGGTACGACATCAGCATGCCCTCGCTCTTCTTGATCGATTGCTCGGCGCCTTTACGAAGATTCCCGGACAAGGGCATGTCCATTTTGGCGCCAACAAAAAAGGAATAAATGACGGTCAGCCAACTTGTATTACTCTTTTCCATTTTCTTTTATTTTATACGTTTGCGTCGTCGGTGTCGGTGGCCCGCGCGCGCGCGATGTCATTTCTGCAAGGAAAGGCGGGGAAATGGATGGGAAGCATACATGCATGAACGGGAGTTTTTCTATTGTTTTTATCTACTCTTGTTGGTTAGAAGGACAGGATCGGGGACAACAAGCATCTCGACAAGCAGATAAAATTACTCGAAAGGGAGCATAGCTTTGGACTGTTCACTTATCCGGCGTTTCATCGTTTTTTTTTAGCAGTGGACAGGACATTGGAATTCGACGACTGTGTTTGTGCGAAAATGGTTCGATCGCGATGCTACGCTCTGGGAGACTGCAGGGACGCTGGCTTCTCGAGGCTGTGAGAATGGCGTCAGGCCGCAGGAGCAGTATTTCTGTTTCTGTTTTTCTTGTACTTTTCTTTTTGCGCATTTCCTTTTGGTTCATCGGCAAAAGCTACCGGTCTTGCGAGCGTCGGGTAGGAGGATACTTCTCCCGTTTCAACAGTGTTTATGAAAAACGGTCAACGACAGCGCTTGTGCTGATTGAACGGCCGCGTTTCTTGGTGGGCGACGTATGCCTCGGCCGCCGGTAGTCCGACTCCGGTAGGTACAGGCTCAACAACACTCTTGGCGTGCTGTCCCGACCACGTATCAGTCCCCCTTGTTTCCCACAGGAAATGACGTGATTTCCCCTTGGAATGCCTGGCATGCGCGCCGTCGTGTCGTGGGCGCTGGGTCTATCAGTACCCACCTACCTAGACGGACCACGGGAAAACGCAGGACCGGCGTATCGACGCTTCTTCGATGGTGCGGTGCGCCGTCGGGGCGAAACGTGCCGCTCATCAGCCTAGCCGAGGACGGGGCGTGCGTGGAAGACGGAACGGCGTATGCCGTTACGATAAACCTAACCTTTTGATCGTGGTACCTCCAGGTACCGGTCTACCCGTCAACTAGCGCAACGAGCCCTGAGCTAAAGGAGAGAAATGGAAATAAAATAAAAAAAAATTCCACGTTCGGTCTCGGCGAGATGACCTTTCGGCAGCCGTCGAGACCCCCTTCACGCTTGCGTTGGCGCACGTTGGGTTCGCAGTAGTTTCGGCTAGCTGGGTGGTAGCTAACGTCGGCGTGGCCGCCACGAGGGAGCACGGCTTTGGCTACCGGTCCCCCGACTGTAAGCTCACGTCTCCTTTATGTATGCCGTCGGGTGGTTGGAAATGGGGCCCGTAGCCAAAGCAGTGTCCGCTTGTCCAGGAAGAGGCGGACTGGGGAGAAATTAGGTTACGGCCGACAAACACTTTCTCCATTGCTAGAGATATGGACACGCATGAACGGCGTATGCAGGTGGGTTCAACGGGCTACCGGCGACGGAAGAGTCTTGCTTATCAACTGCCACAAGCTAGGCCGTCGTGTCAGCACCCGGCTCTGTCGGCTGCCTGGCGCTTGAGACGCCTTTTGGCTGCATCTACTGGCGACTGACGAACAAACTGAGGGGCTTGCCGGGAGCGGCTCCTCTGCAACGCACACGATCGGGACCGGTCGACAGCACTTTGCGGCCAGGTACTCTGGGCGCTTACCTCGATGGGCGTGCATATCTTCATGGTGACGCCCCTCGGCGAAACCGGCTTATGCCTCTTTTTTTTTAGAGCGTCGGGCTCATGTATATAGATAGTCCCTAGTTGGAACTACCCGGGCCCGCGGGCAGTGACCTTGGACTCTGCAAACTCGTCGTGGTGTTGCCGCGCCGGTGAAGATATGCCGCCTCGCCGTCGGCCAAAGTGCACACAGCCCTTCCGTAGCCAAGCAGACGAAGGGTTGCACTCTGATGCCCGCCCGTATCCCCACTTCCATCGTCCCGTCCACCGACACAAAAGGGCCGGACTGGCTTCGATACAACAGAACCAAGTACAGCCTTCTACCCAGAAACAATGGATATCAATATACAGTTGATCCGAGTGTATAACTCTACAAACAAAGTCATTAATCTTGACAAAATGTCCGCCATGTTTCGCCGTATGCAGGGGCCGGAACTGGCAGGTAAAAGAAAAATGTACATGTGTGTGGGTGCCCAAAATTGTGATAGCAAAAACACCGCCATGTGTATGCCGCCGCAATGAGAAGAGGAAAACGAACATTGAATAATAAAAAAAAAAGGTAGAACAAGATCAGAACAGGATCCAAAAACACACAAGGCTCGTTCGCTCCCCTGCCAACGGGACATGTCTTTGCAAGTTTCTTTTCCTCCTCTTTCAAACCGCTCAAAAATGGACAGCATTCCTCACCAGATGAGAACATATGACAAAGGATCCGGACTTTATTTAATCAACACCGCCAGCGTCTGAGTCACCCCTTGCCCTGCCCGGGGCGTCGGGACTCTTCAAGCCCCGGCCGCCCTCCCTGAGCAGGCCGCTGGCCCCGCCCCGGCCCCATGTGGGGTCTGACCGCAGGCCCGGCGACCTCTTGGCCTGCGGCTGGGCCCTGGAAGCGGCGGCGGCGGCGGCTGCGGCTGCGGCTGCGGGAGCTGCAAAGTCCTCCTCGAGCACAGCCTTGTCCTCGTCGTCGTCGCGCATCAGGTCGTCGTCGTTCATGAGGTCGTCGTACGCCCCCGACGGGCGCAGGCGGCGCATCGACACCGACGTCGGCTGCACAATGTCGTCGTACAAGTTCGGGTCCCGGCCCAGCACGCGGTCCGCCTTGGACGGCGCCCGAAAGCCCGGGCTTGCTGGCTGCTGCTGCTGCTGCTGCTGTTGCTGCACGTAATGCCTCCCCGCCCCTCCTGCCGACCCGACTCCGCCGGGCGGCGGCGGCGCGATGGTCTGGTTCCACGGCGCGGGCCCGTTGTTGTCTTCGTCGTCGTCGTCGTCGTCGGGGTGGCCCCAGCCGGCGGCGCGTTCGCGCTGGCGCTGGCGCTCCCGCTCGCGAGCGAGGTCGTCGCGCGCCTGCAGCCACCTCGGACTCGGCTCCCACGACCAGCCGTCCCCCGTCGTGGTGAAGATGGGGAAGGGCCACAGCCAGGGGTTGTGGCCGAACAGGTGCAGGTAGTTGCGGCGGACGCCCAGGTCGAAGGCGTTGGGCAGCTTGGCGCTGTCCTGCTCGTCGAGGTACTCGTCGTAGCGCTTGCGGGCGCGGTGGCGCTCGAGCTCGTCGTACGTCATGCGCCGGCCCATCTGGCCCTCGGGGCCCGGCACGTCGCTGTACGTGGAGCCGTTGTAGCCGGCCGCGGGGGCCGGGCGGCGGTCCTCGCCCTCCTCGGGCCGCGTGATGCCCGGCAGGACGTTCTCGTGCAGCTCCAGGAGCTGCTGGCCGTAGCGGGGCAGGGAGATGCCCTGGCCCCCGTGCTGAGCGTCGTAGGCGTTGCGCAGGGTCTGGCGCAGCGGCGACAGGTACCGCGTCTTCTCGAGGCACTCGATGGTGGTCTGGCCGCGGCCGACGAGGACCAGGTGCCAGATGGTGAAGGCGCCGACGACGAGACCGATGATCCCGGCGACGATGCACAGCATGATGAAGTTGACGGGCATCAGGTCCTCGACGTAGGTGGTGTTGTTGAGGATCTCGTTGTAGGCCCAGTCGCCGGCGACGGCGAAGGCATAGAGGCTAAAGAGGGTGGTGTAGATGAGGAACAGCAGGAAGGCCTTGTGGTTGCGCAGGCCGACGCACGTGGCCAGCCAGGGGCAGTGGTGGTCCATCTTGAGGACGCACCGACGGCAGGTCGAGCAGTGGTGGGCGCGGTCGGGCTTGCGGGCCTGGCATTTTTTGCAAAACCGCAGCTCGCCGTTGGACTTGACCGTGAAGGATGTGGCGGCGGGCGCGCCGTGGGTGGGCAGCGCGCTGTAGCCGTGCGCGTCGGTGGTGCTGCCGGGGGGCGTGAAGACGGCGGTGGTGTAGGCCCAGTTGAGCATGAGGTAGAGCAGGACACCGATGGAGGAGGACGAGGAGCCTAGAGGGGAGTGCATGGTGCGTGGCCAGGGTTAGCGCGGGTTTATGCTACACGCATGCACGTGGATGCACAAACGGAAGGGAAGGGAGATGCTCGACTTACCCAGCCAGGTCGACTTGGTTTTGGTGCCGCCTATACTAACAACGACCCAGACGGCCCAGGTGGTGATGCCGTAGACGAAAAGGAGCGGAGACAGGCCGACGCAGGCGCAGCAGCAGCGCTCGATCCGCCTGGCGAGGCGGCGCGACATGGTTGCTGGCGGTGCTGGGGACGGCGAGCGAGAGCGCACGTCCATGAGAAGGTCGGCCGGTTCAAAGCGCGAAGTAAGTACAAACAAAGAAAAAAATGGCAGCTCTCCGGAGCAGACGGAAAAGGCCTGTGTAGCGGCCGCATGCCTTCGCCTAGCAGCTCGAACCGGTTCGTGGTGTTGTGAGGCTGCCCCTTTTTTGTTGTAGGGACTGGCCTGCCGAGAAGGAAGCAGCGCTCAGCTGCGGGAGGCTCGGGCGAGGCTGATGGCTGATGCTAAGTGTGGCAGTGCCCCAACGCTTTCCAACTGGCAAGCGTTGACAGACCCACCCGCCCATCTGGCATCTGGCGGCCCCACAACAGCCTAGTCAACGTCTGCTTTGGCATCGCCAAACATCATCGCCAGGAGCCTAACGCTCTGGTCTGCCACAAGGAGAAGAGGGGATCTCGGATAGGATTGCGTGGTCAAAATAAACTCTAGCTGCCCCGAACGTCTTGCATACGTGAGCACAGGACCGTGATTGCCACTACACACAAGAGCCAAGAGCCGCAATCGACACGTCTGGTGTCCCCCGATGCAGAATTTCCCGCGTCTCCCATGTCTTCCCTACTTACAAGGCTGGATGCCACCCCTCTAGAGTTGCAAGCGGGAAGCATCCTCGTCGAGCCGCTCACCGGTCCCACCTCGATGCAACCCCTCCCTCATACAGGCTCGGCAACTATACCTATTATAATACCATGAGATCCGTCTCGACAAAGCAAACCCCCCCTCCATCGGGTCCCAAAGCCCCAGAAAACACAAACATATTGACAAAATCTTGCGACAATATCCGTGGCAGAATCAAGCATTTCATACCTAAAGCCCAATCACTCCATCTCAGTCGCCCGCGAGGTCCCGCCAAGAAATTGGTGCTGCTGTCCACCAATGCGAGATCCGCACTCCGGATAGCGAGCCACCTCCATGGGCATGCCACACTCCCCAATGGCGAACTATATGCGCCGGGGAGAAAGGAGCTTGTTAACAAATCTCTCTCTCACACACATATACAAGCCGTGGGAAGGGGGGGATATTAGCGGCTGCAGTTTGTACTCACTGGGTGACCCTCCTGACACTTGTACCAATGCCCCGAATGCGTCGCAATGCCGCCCGCGCCGCTAACCATGGCCATCTTGATGGACGCCATCTCCTCCGCCGTCACGGCCTCGTAGCGGTCGCTGTACAGCCGCAGTATCTCCTCGACCTCGACCTTGAGCGTGTCAGCACCGCTGAATTTCAGGCTGGAGCACGCCTCCAACGCCTCGCTTAGCAGACCCCGTGCGGTTTCAACCTGATCTAGCACGGCCGCTGGCGCGCTGTGGCAATGCGACTGAAGAGCCTTGGCGATGCGGCCATGACACAGCGTGAGCTGGACGAAAACCTTGGGGAAGTTTTCCGCACGGCTCTGCCTGGCAAGCCGCAGGCAGTTGACCAGAAGGCTCACACCGTCCTTGGTCACCCGGTCGTTCTCTTGCTGCTGCTGCTGCTGCTGCTGCTCACTCGCTCCAGCTGCAGCTGCAGCAGTTTCGACTTTGACCCGGCCGTGTTGATAGACATTATCCCTTAGTATCATGTCCCGTATTTTGAACTCCACCACCAACGAGCCAAAGTAAACATCTCTGTCGACGGAAAGAGTGTAGCTCTGAGGTACTGCTCCCTTGCCCTGGGCCTTGACCATGGCGTCACGAAGCTTTTTTGCAGGCTGGTGCTCCACCATCATCTCGGATTTGAGCTTCCCGGAAAGCTTCACCACCTCTTCGGCCTCTTTGTAGCGGGCCTGGAGTTTATTGGGGACGGTGCTGAGCAAGGAGCTGTTGCGTGTGTCCGCGAGCTTCTTCTCGACAACCTGAGCCTTCTCCTCGAGAGCCTGCAGTTCGACGCGCCCTTTGACCAGAAGTCGCTTGGAGGTCTCGTCCATCACCGCCCGGTTCACGACCCTGTTGTACCGCCTGGTTGCGAACTGCTGAATGGGCCGACGGCACTCGGGACAGCAGGGGACTGATTTAGCCATTTCCGAAGAAATGTCTCGAAGGCCGGTGTACTTGCCATTCTCGTCCGCCAGGTAGACATCGTTCATGCCGACAAGGCCGTCAAGCGACTCGGCCGTCAGGAGGTGGCCACAAGCGAGAACCACTATTGGGGTTTCGTTCGGATCGATTTCGGCGTATTTCTTGAACTCAAGATAATCGACGACGGCATCCTGTTTGCTGCCACACTCATGGCAAGATCCGTTGGCACACGTCTCCCCACAAACACCAGGGCACTGGTGCCCGCAGCTGAGCTTCTCGGTGCATCGCCTGTCGCACGGGAGGCGATTGCACGGGGCCGCGCATGGCATCGTGCAGGCCCCCTGGTGTTCGCAGTGCCAGGTGCAGGGCTCGATGCAGGGAGTGCATGGCTCCTTGCAGCCTTTGCCGCAGCGTGAATGCGGACAACGAACCTGCAAAGCCTTCGTGTTAGCTCTGCTTGTGTCATTGCGTTTAGAGAGGGAGAGGGAGGGAGAGAGGAAGAGGGAGAGAGGAAGGGGAGAGAGAGAGGGAACGGTTCTCAATCATACCTCGCACTTTGCCTTGCAAGGCGCACATACGCTGCCGTCATGGCACGCATTCCTGCAGACGTGGTTGCAGATAGTGTACGGCCGGCCACAGGGCTTCGAGCAGCGCACATGCTCATACCGAACGGCGCCATCATCGTCCTGCTTCCGGCACCGACTGCACGTTCCAGCACAAGGGTGGCCACAGCGCAGCAGATCTTTGCACTTTGTCGGGCAGGCAAAGGACGCGCTCGCCACGTCGGCGAAGCAGGGCACTTCGACCTTGTGACCGCAGCCCGGAACGGTCTTCTTTACCTGGACCCGGCATTGCAGCTTGGTCGTGTCCAGGGTCTCGTAGCAGGCAACGCGGTTCTTGACGTGACCGCAGGGGAGCCTGATCCCATCGACCAAGACCATGCAGTGTCCGCAGTCGGAGCCGCAGGGCTTGGGGCACGTGTGGTCGCAGGTGGTGCGGATGCGCTCGCACTCGCGCGGGCAGTGCCAGGCGCTGTGCATGTTTTCCGAGTGGCACTTTGCCATGCAGCGGTGGCCGCACCGATCGAGACGACGATTGCAGGTCAGCGAGCAGCCGCCCTCGGGACTCTTGAGAAGGAAGTCTTCGGGAGCCGAGCACTGGATGATGGTGTCCGGGTGGCGCGGACAGCACAGTCTGAGGACCTTTCCGACCCGGTCTGCCTCCTGCAGCTGGCGGTGGACCTGTTTCCACATTTGGACGTTGGACCCAAGGTAGGTCTCGCTGTTGCCGATGAGGTACATTCCATGCTGCGCTCGGCTGAGGAGCACGTTGATTCGGTTGGACGTCCGCAGGAATCCGACCTTGTTCTCGGGATTGCCCCGAACGAGGGAAATTATAATGACCTTGGCTTCTTCTCCCTGGAAGTTGTCCACCGTGGCCAGCCGTATCGCTTCGTTGAGCGACTGCCGCACCAAGGGCTTGCCCTCCACCATGGCGACGGCGGGCTCCTGATCTTTGCCATGGTCATCTAAAGCGAGCGCCTCCTCGTCTTGATCGCTCACAAAGACCTCGAGCTCGGCTCCGAGGGCCTTGCGGAGATTTCGCAGTTGACTGACATACGGCGTGATCACGGCAATATCGGTTGGGCAGTAACTCCCCTGGCGCACCAGATGCCGCACCAAACCGACGGCCCAGCCCACCTCCCAGAGGTTGCTCCGCGATGTGGCTCCGAGGTCTCTGGCCTGGTGGTCTTCAGAGTGTTCGTGGTCAAGCCAGAACAGGTTGTCCCGCATTCCAACGACGTCCGGATAGCGGGTGACGCTGTCGTGGTCGCGCAGCCCTGGGTACAATGTACTGCTGATAAGGCTCGAGATCTCGGGACGCGCGCGCCGCTGAATGTTGAGCTGCGCGAACGTGATGGCTCTGAGCCCGGGCTCTCCAAGAGCCCGCCGCTCGAATTGGCTTCGGTTGAGCTGGTAACGGAACCCCTTTGTCGACTCGATGCTCAAGTCGTAGCTTGCAATCTGAGGTCTGAGCTGGAGATGATCACCAATCTGTATGAAGTGCTCCACTCCAGGTACCAAGGCGGAGAGTAGATGAGCCTCTAGGACCTCGGCCGCCTCCTCGCAGACGACAATCTTGGAGCCCAGGCGCCGGAGCATCTCAATATCCCGAGCTAGGCCTGTTGTTGTCACTCCAATTATGTCGGCCTGGCTGAGGGCGCGTCGGTCGACATCTCGATACACATTCATCTGCTTCTGCCGGGCGGAATCTGCTTCCGCAATCTTGTTGCAAACCAGTTCAGTGTGGTGACGGCGGGCTTCATCCACGATGTGGTCGACAACTCTCCGCCGCTCCCTCTTTGACAGGGACCAGATGTTCGTCTGCGCCGCTCGAATCAATACTCCTGCATCCACGCGCTCACGGGCTCCTATAACCGACACTTCACGTTCAGAGCCATTTAGCCAGGAATTGAGGGGGTCTCTGCCGACCATGCTGAATCCCTCTGAATCTCCCGACTCTAGTGCCTGCAGCTGTTCAGCAATGGCTGGGTGTCGCCGACGCAGGAACTGCTGTAACGATTTCCATGCGGGCTGCCCCCGAGAGCTGTACAGCGCGCGCAGGTATCCGAGCGTGCGCATGATCTCCTCCTTGCAGTCTTCCAGAGTGCTAAACGCCTGTGCCACCTCTCTCATCTCAGCTCTTGTCTTGTCAATGCCCCGGCTAACAACGCGCAGGTTCTTGCCTTCCAACTCAGGCAGGCGACATCGACCGCCGATCCGGATGATCTTCTCGATGCCAACATCCAGGAGGTGCTTCAGGAACTGATCCAGCGCGTGGTTGGTGTAGCATATGACGATGATAGGTCCAATCGGGTTGGCCGCTGACTTGCACGCCAGAAGCACCCTCGTCAGCTGGACGCCAACATACGACTTGCCAGTTCCAGGAGGCCCCTGGAGCATGGAGTATTCTCGGATAAGAGCTCCGGCGAGGCCCTGGCATTGGCCGGCGTCGAGCCCAGTTCGCGCTTCGAGCGTCTCAAGGAACGCAGGGTCATCGCCCAATGTATTGGGATCAAGCTCGAGAGGCGGGCCAGTCTTAGTGATGCAGTCCAGTTTGAAACGAAACCCCGGCTTACGAGCGTACGCAGGCGGTGGGATCGAGGTGGGCTCGTCTGCGCCCGAGGGGCGCGGCAGGATCCATTGCGAGAAGGGAATTTCGGCTTCCTGGATCATCCTCTGGAGGCTCGTGAGAACAGGCGTGAACGTCCCTGAGATGAGCCCGGGAAATTCCACAAGAATGCCCTCGGTTTGACTGATGGAGGCGCGTACTAGCGCAGCTGCGTCTCCTGGTACCTTTGTTGCGAGTCTTATCTCCACGCTCGAAAGGCCGCTGTCCGGAGTCAGGTTGGAGACGGCACCTCTTTTGCCTCAGTTATCGCCTTCTTTCGCTTTCGCTACCACATTGAGAAAAAGAATTGAGTGCTCATTGCCCTGTGATGTGACAAAGCACGCGAGACACCCATCTTGGAGGCGCGATGAGGTGGACCACCAAAGCTTCTGCTGCGCCTTGGACTTCTTGCGAACCTCTGGTGGTGGGAGGAACGACACGGCGGCCTCGATGCCATGATCTTTGCCAACAGACAGGCGGGGCTGGATGTGGGCTTGGCTATACCCGTGAGCACGGATGTCCTTCTGGGCGCGGAGCCAGGAGAGCGAAAGCTGCTGCGAGATCAGGTCGTGGAGGAATCGAGTGAGGGCCCCGAAAATATCATGACGCACGAGGCGAAAGTGTGTGTCCAGGTGCCGCTGGGCTGGGTCGCCGAGGAAGTGCGGCTCGAGCCAATCCGTAGACGGAAGGAACGCGGAGCTGTTGCTCATGATCTCGTCCGTGGTCGGGAAGATCTGCACCTTGGCAATGTCTGCGTGGTCGTTGTTGTGTCGCCCGCCTGGGAGGACCATGTCCAGAGGAAAAGTGGATTGGACGTTGGCTTTGCCGACGGTGTCGCTTTGTTTGCTGCTTTCCTCGACGAGTCTCGCCGCCCGCCTCATGAGCCCGCGCGAGGCCTGTATTCGCGATCCGACGCCTTGGTCGGTCGGCTCGATGACACTGGCGAGGTAGTCTAGTTTGTCGCACAGTTGCGGCAGGCCGTCGTTTAGCTGGCATCGCAGCTCTCTCCGAAGAAGCTGGTGGAGGGTCTCGACCATCAGGCGTAGCAGATCGTTGCCGCCTGTCGGCACCGTCGCGCCGCCGCGGCATAGATCGGTGAGGTGGTGGCAGATGTCGGACAGGAAAGAGATTCCCCGGTCACCGTTAGCACCGCTGATGAAGTTGTATAGCGTTCCAACATATGTATCGATGGAGAGTGGATCCAACAGGCTGTGGTGAGTGATAACATGGAGGAACGGCTCCATGATCCGGATGCATCCGGGGCTGCCCCCAGACAGTGCCTCGAGCGTTGACTTGACATATTTAAGACCGAAAAGAGGACGACCGTGACTGTCCTCGTCAGCAACGAGATCCTGGGCAAGGAAGTGATGCCAGTTGCGGCCAGGACCGTCCAGGATCTCTCGAGCCTTGACCCAGAAGGCCTCCAGATCAGTGCTACTCCTATAAATGCTCTCCGAGGGCGCATAGTGAAGGAGAGCCTTCCAGTCGGAGTGCGCCGATTGGCTCTGCCCATATTCTGGGGACTCTGATGGGTGTTTCGATCGGTTCGTCCGGCCTCCGCGTCCAGCGTGCTTGCCGCCCCGGCCTCGGCCACCTCGGCCACCTCGGCCGCCTCGACCACCTCTACCGCCCGGGCCTTGTCCCGGACCTTGCTGTGGTCGAGCCATTTCGCCTACCGTCAAATCGGCCTTGAGCGATTTTGCTTTCTACCAGGGCGGATGATGTGAACTGGAGGAGAGGAAGTCTTGTGGATTTGGTGGGGCTGGCAGAATGAGAAATAAAATACAACTAGGCAGCCAGGTATCTTCTGGTGGTGATGAAGTAGGAGTCCAAAGTGGGAGGGGTGAAAGGAGGGGTCGAGTTGTGACCGATACGGGAAGTCGCAATCGGTAGGTGGTCTCTGGGTGGTGGCGTTTTAATGCTATTTGCTCGGGCAGGTAGGACGAGGCTGTTGGGGTGGATGCTGGGTAGGTTTCAATGCCACCAGGACAGTCGGTCTAAGGCGAAGAATGACGACGCGCCTGAGATACCTGCGTGTGATCGATCCTTGACTAGGGCCAGCGGCCTCCTGTGTCCTGTGATTGTTCTCTTCTGTTGGCTGGACGCAAGGTATATGGCGATGGTAGAGTGAAAAAAGCAAACAAAGAGAGGGACGGAGAAATATCAGAGTGGAGGTCGTGGAAGCCTAACGGCAGGAAATAGTAGGCGGGGTGGTCGGCCTCCCGCAGGAGTCTCTAGGAGACCCCAAAACAAACGCCGTCGGCAGCCCACACGACTGGCATTCTCTTTTTGTCAACTTCTTGCCGGCATCCGTCAGCAAACGGGAGGAGTGGGCGGGTATTTGCTTGCGAGCATGGATGTGGAGGCCTGGATGGAATCCCGCGCTATCTACATGTGTTAGAGTCGACAGCCTCATTCTAGATAGGCGGATGCTATATCCCCAGCCTCGCCTCTCTTATCCCCAGCAGAAAAGCTAGCACATTCGCTTGCATCAGCTTATATGCTTCAACGGGTGCATACTTGCTCTCACAGTGCGAAATCGGAATACGAAAAAGATTAAAAGAAAAAAAAAAGTGGAGGGATGAGGATGAAAAGACAAAACACACGAATTACACAGAGTTGACAAACGGTGCCATCTCCTCCCCAGTGCGCAAGCCTCTGTTGTACTAATATGCCCATCTACCCTCTTCCGCTATTAGAAGCCTCATTCTCGGAGCATTCGCATGACCAATCCGCATCCGGCCTCCAAGCCATGCCGACGCCCACGTTGTGACTGAAGATATGACAGCGCTTTCACATGAGCGCGATCCAACGGGAGGAGAGACGGCAGCCGGCATCTCGTCCAGGTAGTCACGCCGTGTTGGGGTTCACCACGATTCCCTGTCAAATCCGAGATTTTCAGTATGTGTTAGCTGTTGAGTTTCTTCTATTTATCCGTGCCGTCATTGCTATGAACAGAATCCCCCAGATCGGGTGGAGGAAACCAGGCCCGTCTCCCCCAGTAATCGCTATCCCTAAGTATCCATAGCCAGTGCCACAACTCCAGTGCCAAATATGCGCCTCGTTGGACGTGTTTGAGCTCCTCGCCGAGCGTACCAGGACTACCACTGATCGGCCGTGGCGTGTCCAATACGCGCCCCGTGCACCTCCGCCATCTCCCTCCTGTAGTCCTCGCAGAATTTCTCGTGGTGATCCCTAGCCGTCAGCAGCTTGGGAGCAGCCGCAGCCAGAGTCGGCTGCGGCGCCCGCTGCGTGTCCTTGGACGCCGTGAGCACCTTCAGGACACCCTCCACGCCGCCGCTCAGGTCGCGCTGGGCCTGCTCGGTGACGACGTACTTGAGCGACCTGTCGTCGTTGGTGCCCTTGACGTCGATGACGCCGCCCGTCATCTGCGTCAGGAACATGCGGTACGACTCCGACTTCTGGACCGTGCAGTGAATGCCCTCGGCCTCGGCGTGCTGCGCCAGTGCCGAGATGGACCCAAACTTGCGCATGCACTGCGGGCAGATGAAGGGGGCGCTCTTGTGCGCTCCCGAACGGAGGTGTCCGGCGAGGCCCGCTGCCGCCTTGAACGACTTGCCGCAGCGCTGGTGCGGGCACTTGAACTTGCCCAGGACCTCGACCCAGTGGCGAGCCACGTTGAAGCCCGATGCGTCCGGGTCGTGCTCCTCGCGCGGCATCTTCTTGTCGACCTGCTCCAAGATCCGCAAAAGCTCCTCGGCCGTCGGCCTGGCGGCGGCCGGTGCGTTGGGGAACAGCTGCTTGCTGCCCGCTTCCCAGGCGCCCTTGTCCGGCTGGTTGTGGGTGACCGGTTTCTCCTCGGTCAGCAAGTCGGGCTGCTTCGAGTCGCCATGGTGGTAGCCACGAGTGCCCGGCTGAGGGAAGTCGATCTCACGGTTGAACGACGCGCCCTTGTCTTCACTGTACTCCTCGTTGAGCTGGATGAGGCGGAGGCGGATGGCTTCGTCCTCGGTGAGCTCGTAGTCCTTCTTCCCCTTGCCGATGTACCCTCCGTAGTCGTCCGCCGGCTTGCCGGGGCCGATCTGGAAGCCGGCGTGGGCCGCGACATCTTTGGCCTGGAGCGCGCGAATAAAGGCGATGGTCTGCTCACGCTTGGCGTTCGTGTACGCCTTGGCCGAGTCTCCGAGCCTCTCGCATGCTCCGGTCTCGAGGTGGCGCACAAGACCGGATGCCTTGACAAATGTAACCTTGCATGCTGGGCACTCCAGCTTCTGCTGGGCGATGTGCGACTATGACAGGGAAGCCCGTCAGTCTCTCTTATTGTCCCTCGTCTGCCTGACGAACAGAACAGGAAGGACGTCAGGGTGACATTCTGGCGGCGGCCTTACCAGGCGGTAATGGAGATTGTATCCCTCGGGGGTATGGAATGTCATCCTGCACTTGATGCAGTTCATGTGACTGCGCCTCGTCTCCATCATCTCCTGCTTGTGCTCAAAAAGAGCCCTGGGCGAGGGTAGGACGTCATCGCACTCCGGGCAGCGAATACGCTGGTCGTTGATGGGCACAAGGGCGCGCGAGTCGCCATGAGAAGACTGATCCATCTTGCTGGGCAGGGCGCGACGTCCGACAAAGCTGGTCAAATGCTGGTTTCCCACAGTAGTGAAGACGCAGGGTGTCTTGTTGGCGAAAAGAGAAAGCAGCTCAGTTGGTGGTTCTGAGCCCAGGCGGGTGTGTGGCCAGGGCCCAAACGGTGTTTGTGACGGGATGGGTGGTGGCGAATTACTCTGAGTCCGAAAGAGAAGGAGCAACCCACCACCCACAGTAACGAAACAGGGCGGTGGAGTTATAGGGCAAGGAAGGCATAAAGCCAAGTCCTTCGCCTTACTCACATCAAGAGCAAACGGCGTAGGTATGACGGGGTCCTTTCAACAAGCAACCAGGGAAACCAGTGCCTCACACTGCGTTCCCTCGCAAACAAACCAGTCCCTCTATTGTGTACCTCCCTACCATCTATTGCTATCTGGCACAAGTCAGCCCGGCAGGGGCTACTTCATTTTTGGTTTAAAAAAAACACGTCATGCCCGTTAAGCTCCCGTCCCCTTTCCTCCCATCCATTCGTCGTGTGATAATCGTACATAGATAAAGGCCAAACGCCAGCGAGAAGTGCGTGTGCCTTGCTCATCGCGATGAATATCTTTAGACCATGTACCGAGACCAAAAAGCAGAATTCCCTTTTCCCTTCCACACCGGGTCGCTCCCAAGCAAGACGGTGCCAAACTGCTCTTGCCTCACCGTCTGAAAATCCCAGGCGCGTATTCGTGAAAGCTAAGATGAAAAGCAGACGAAAGACGGTGGCAGGAAATCGGGGCAAAGTGTGGCATGTGGTCAGCAGAAAAAGGTAACAAGCCATCAAAGGTGGAGAACATCGTAAGCAAGGCATGGATATCACGCCGCCGACCTTCTACCCCCTCAGCGATCCATCGTGTTCAAGTTCCGCGGAACAAGAACTGGAGGTCCTCAGGTTCTAACGAGTCCAATGCCATATCGTCCGAGTTGACAGTTGAGTTAATCATCTTTGTCTTCTTCTCCTGAAGCAGCACAACACGGCTCTCGATCGAGTCCTCTATGCAGAGACGAGTGATGACAACCGGGCGAGTCTGTCCAATTCGGTGGACACGGTCCGCGCTTTGCCACTCGGCGGCAGGGTTCCACCAGCTTCCGAGGTAGGTAGCCTGGTTAGCCTAGAGTCTAAAAGCATAGGGAAGGGGCAGCGAGAAGAAAATGCTGGCGAAATGTGCACTTACGGATCGACAATAAACACACGCGAAGCCTCCGTCAGATTGAGAGCAACGCCTCCCGCTTTCAAGGAAACCAGGAAGCACTCGACGTGGACATTCGTCATGAAGTGTTTGATCGACGCGGCGCGCTGGGCGGGGGTCATGCTTCCATCCAGCATGACTGTTGTGATTCCAGCCCGGCGCAGCCGCCACTCGATGAGCTGCAGCATCCCCGTGAACTGAGAGAACACGATGGATTTGTGCGAGGAGTTGTCTGAGCGCAGCTTCTGGAGCGCGTGGACAAGCATCTCCATCTTGGTCGAGGAAGTCCACTGCTCCATTTTGATTCGGTTGATGATGGAGTTCTTCTTGACCAGCTCCTGATCCTGCTCCACCTCGGGCTGCTCCAGATCGATCGAAAGCTGGATGTGGCATCGCGGGCACGTCGGATTGTCCGTCGAGTTGACGTAGCTCGAGACACAGGCGCGGCAGAACTCATGCCTGCACTGCGATCGAATGGCATCCTCAGCCGTGTCATCACAGATACAGCAGACCATGATGTTTCTGCCTTCTGCGTTCTCCTTCCTGAGAATCAGATCCGGGTGGTCAGCCACCTGGCGCATCTGAGACAGAAGGCCGAAGATGTTGGCGTAGTTGTTGAGGACGACGCCCTGGGAGACATATGTGTCGAAGCGACGTTGGTTGTTGTGCATGATGCTGTTGGCAAAATCTTTCTCCACCTCGCCAAAGAACTGGCGATCGATGATGATCTCCTTGGTGGGAAGCTCCATCGCGTCCATGTGATCCTTCTTCTGGCGGCGAAGCATGATCTTGGAAGTCAAGAGGCGAAGCTTCCTGAAGGCTTCGGCGCCGAGGTAGGTCTTGCCATACTTCTGGATGGGATTGAGAAGCTCCTGGTTGAAGACTGACACATGGCTCAGACCTCCGTGCTTGCATTCGGTGCACAGGTGGTTATCATCCATTGTCCACTCGAGCTGGGAGCAAGGGCAGTTCCGGCAAAGATAGTTGGCAAAGGGCTCAATCTTGAGGAAGCGGACAAGAGAGAAGAACTCTCCGATGCGGTTCTGAAGAGGAGTGCCTGTCAGACACCACCGATAGGTTGTCTTGAGCGCGAAGCAGGCCTTGGAGGTCATCGTCACCCGGCTCTGCATGCGACGGGAGGACACGGGTTAGTTCCAAATACAAGGCCGACGTGAATTACTTTGCCAATGTGGCTTACCTTGATGTAGTGGGCCTCATCAAGAATGACGCGGTGGAACTTGAGCTGATGGATCAGACTCTTTTCCTTGTAGATGCCGTCCTTCCGGCTGAATCCCTTCTCCTGCTTCCTGTAGAGCGACTCGAGGCTGTTGTACGACATGATGATGACATCCAGCTTCTTGAGATCGTTGATGGTCATGTGCTTGACCTGACTGTTGGAGCCATGGTACACCATGGTCTTGAGCGTTCCGTCGGTGTAGGACTCGATTTCGCTCATCCATTGCATCAACGCGACTGGAGGCGCCAGCACCAGCGAGGGCAGTTTCGCAGGCCAATCGGACATGACAAGAGATACGGCCTGGATTGTTTTGCCGAGACCCATCTCGTCGCCCAGAAGGCCACCCTTCCAATCGGTCTGCTCCATGGCCTTCATCCAGGCAAGGCCTTGGAGCTGGAATGGTTTGAGGCGCCGAGAGATGGTCTTGGGCTGCTCGGCCATGGGTGGCGACAGGGTCGCAATGCGCTCGAAGTCCTCCCACAGCGTTGTCATGTAGGGATGATTGGTCTCGAGTTTCTGCCTGTTTTTCTCTTCACGACCGTTGACGGCGCGACCTCGGCCGAGACCGGCGCGCACGCGGCGGCCTCGTGCACCTACTGCTGTATTCATGGCCGGGCGAGGAGGTTCGTCCTCCGACTCCGAATCATCCGAATCGGAATGAACGGAAGCAACGTCAGCTTCTGAGTCCGACTCCTCGCCTGTACTATCGGTAGGGGCCGTTGCGCGGCGCTTGGTGGCAATCCGGGAGGTGGCTGGCCTCGGAGCGGCTTTGCCAGCCCGAATGGAGTTTGTTTGCTTTTGCTTTTTGGAAGACCAAGGAGCAGGCCGCTTGGTGCGTTCGGAGGCCGAGTAGGTCGAGCCCACAGACTCGTCGCTGGAATCAGGCGGAGGCGACAGGTCTGCGTCCGAATCTGGGTCGGAATCAGGAGCGTAATCTCCGGCACCCATTTCCACGTCTGAGTCCTCGATCGCGACTTCCTCATCTGCCTCTTCATCAACAGAGTCCACTGCCGCGGCAGCTTGGGTGGGTCCCCGCTTCGAGGCAGTCGACATCCTAGTCGACCGTCGGGGCGTGGGTCCTTTGCCCTTGGTAGACGAAGCCGTCAACGTATGGCTAGTCGCACGAGAACCCGATGGGGTTGGGCGGGCCACAGTCCTCGGCGCAGCGCGGCCCGTCTGGGACTGCCGAAGTTCTTCTTCTTGCAGCTGCCGAGCCATCACCAGGTCCGCGGAAGGGTATGACAAGTCGTCGTCGCTGTCGTCAACTTCATCCCACTTACGCTTGGTCGACCCGTGGATGTCATAGATGCTTTTACTGAGGGCCTTCTTGCTGTCTGCGGGGAGGGTATCCAGGGGAAGGGACTGGATGGGAATGTTAATCTCCAGCCTCTGCCCCGTGACACTGGAGGCGGCTAGTGCAGCTGGGGCCGGTGTTGTGACGTTGCTCGTCAGGGGAGTGGAATATCCACTCGCAGAGGAGCTCGCAGTCGGCGCCGAGGTGACCGAGTCTCTGCTCGAGATCCTGCTGGCAGAAGAGGAGGGTCTTCCTGGCTTGGACTGGTCCAGTGGCAGCGAGGCACCAGCTGCAGGTACGGATTGCGGCATGAGTAACGATTATTCTCTTAGGAACGAGGCCATCTTTCAAATGGCGCACGGGAACAGACTCACCTGTTGGTGAAGCGGTTTTGGCATCGGTGTCGGACCCAGCAAGCTGGGCCAAACCAGCGGAGCGCCGTGTCCGAACCATCGCGGCGATAGTGCTCCCGCAGCACGGCCGGCTGCCAGACACAGCTCAGGCAATGGAGACGAAGGAATCAGGTTCGGTGAGAGTGGATAAATGTCCCGGCCGAGAAGGACGGCAGTAAATTGCGAGTGGAGGCCTAGTTGGTACCGCTTTAAAATATAACACGAGTAGACGTCGGTTGTCAGGCTGGTAAGATGTCGGTGTCCTCGGGTCGGGCGATATGTGCAGTCGGCGCAGTCCGCTGGAACCGCCACTCAAGGTTCCAGGCACGATCGCCAGGGAAGCAGACAGGGGCAGAGATCGGGCGGATCGTCCGCACCGTGTGGGCGAATCAAGGTTGCTTTCGTCCGTAAGAAGAATGCGAATCTCAGAGGCAAATAGTCGTGGTCGTCTGGAAGAACCCTGGAGGTGGGCGGAATGGTAATGCAAATTCACCTGGAAGAACCAGTGATGCGATAGACCAGGTTGTCCAGCTGGGAGGGGTGGCCACCAAGAAAATTCCGGAAAGAACCGCGTGCGGGCTGTCGTGCCCAGAGTCAATGGGCCTGGCCGCAGCCGGGAGGGAGAACCGACTTTTCAACAGTGCGAGTGAGAAGAAAACGAGGGACAATTAAAAGAGACTAAGAAAAAACAGACAACAATAGAAAGGAACACAAGACTGGACGATGGGCCCGGATCTAGAACCTGCAAAGCTTCAAATCCCGCTGTGTTGTCCCGTTCGGACGTAGCTGGCTGCCTGGAAGCGAAATCCGAGATTGGCTCGAGTGGCAAAATGCTGCAGGAACGGCAGGTACCATTGGGCCTGCCTGCAAACCAAGCTAGCACGGGGAGCTGAGCTTCCGTCTCAGGCTTCCACGCCGATCTTCCCAGTGGCGACAAAAGCCAGGGATGCGACGCGCCAAAGCGTCGCGTTGGGATTCCCCCCAAGACTGCGTCACATGACGCAAGCACTCAAAGCCTTTGCAAGCATCCCCATGCAAGCGGCGGACGGTTTAGCATCCCAGCGCGCCCAGAAGAGCTGAAGCAATTAAGGGGCTTAGCACCGAGCTGGGCCGGAGCACCGAGGCACGTGACAGCGCGTGAACGACGTACCTGATTCGAGAAGCATCCGCGTTAGCCACCACGCCAGCCTGTGGGCTCGCCTGGAGCCTGCCTTCCCGTTCTGTCGCTCCCACCCTCCTCTTGTGCTGCACGCATTGATTTGTTCTCTCGGGCATTGACGGAGGCGCCCCGCACGTCTTCCATTCCCCTCCACAAAGTTTTCCCCCCGTCGGTCGCCGCTATTGAACAGTCACACAACTTCTTCCACTCCATCTCCCCAAGGTGCAGATCTGCATGCGCCTTTGCGCCCGAGCCCGACCACAATTCAGGCACAGCAGCCTCAAAAGCCGCAGACCACCACCCACCTTGGCCACACCAGGTCGCCTTCCCACAGACTCCGCAAAATGTAAGCGTTCCCAATGCGCATGCTTATTCAGGTTTTGTGTAGATCCCCCTGTTAACGCCCCATCTAGGACTCGATCCAGAGGCAGACACGGCGCTGGCAATGCGCCAACAGACGAGCCGCGCCGCCCACGAGGAATCGCAGGACCGTACGCACACCACCCAGCTGCTACATCGAATCCTGGTGGAGAGACGGTACTGACGTGATTGCATTCGTCTTATAGGACATCGGCTCTGACGGATTATTTGGCAGTATGAGATAGCCCTCCGCCCCACATCTGTCTATATCATAAACGAGCGTCCCACTGACAGTCTGCAACCTTAGGCCAACAACATCTCGGCGGCGGAGATCGCCCGCAACCACCAGAGACGTCAGCAGGCTGCTTTCACTCAGGACGTGATTGCGGAGAGCTCCACCCGCGCCAGCAACCGGGTTACCTCAACCACGGCAGTAGCCTCATCGTCCAGGTCTAGTGGCCTCGCTCGCGGCCTAGAGAATGCGTCCTCCGTTGCCGCCCTCGCGGACAAGGTCCATGGCAGTCTTCTCAAGAAAAAGCTGACCAAGGTCGAGCACAAGGCTATCGAGCATTACAAGACAACGCCCGAGTTCATCCAGGCCAAGAATCACTACGCGGGAGATGTCGAGGATGACGACACCCTCGCGCGTATGTTCTACTTTGCTGCTCAAAAGGCCGTCGGCCAGTTCGAGAACTGCGCCGAGTGCGGGAAGAGGTTCACTGTGACCAACTACACATTGGCCAGTCCAAGCGGTGGCCTTCTCTGCCCGCCATGCGGCAAGGATCTCGATGCCGACGATGGTCCCAAGAAAAAGAAGCAGAAGGTCTCTGGTGGACAAGTCGGTAAACGCAGGAAACAGCAGAGTCGTGTGCTTGACGGCACAGCCCCCATTGGAGTGAAGAGTCTCGTTACTCTGTGCATCGAGCGCCTGTCCGAGAATATCGACCTCGCCGAGGACCTGGGGTATCTGCCCGAGCACGTCATGGATCGTATTGCACGGATCCTATCGAAGAGTCGCAAGCTGAACTCCAAAACGCTCTCCCTATTTCTGCAGCCTGACACCCGGACGCTGAGGATTTACGACGGTGGGCAGCTAAGCTCTGAGGATTTCGTGGGCATCTTCCAGGCTGTCCGCAGCCTCAAGTCGCTGAAGATCCGTCATGGCATTCAGTTCAAGGATCAAGTCGTCGAGCATATGCTGGACAAGTTCATCAGGCTCGAATCACTATCGCTCAAAGGATGCAATCTCATCACCAGCGACATGTGGGAGCGGATCTTCAAGGATATGGGCGCAGACCTAAAGACCTTCCAGACCTACTGCAACGACCGCTACTTCACAGACCAGACTGTCGCAAAGCTCGTCGAGAACTGTCCAAAGCTCAAGCGCCTGAAGCTGGTCGACAACATCAGTCTTACTGCCCAGGCGATAGAGCCGATCGGGCAGCTGAAAGAGCTGGAGCACCTGAGCCTCAAAATCAAGGATACCGTCCCCAACCCTGTCTTTGTCTCCCTTCTCGACAGCATAGGCTCGGGTCTACAAACGCTCTCTCTGACGAGAGTGACAAATCTTAACGACACGGTGCTCCAGGCCATCGGACGCAACTGCAGGTCGCTGTCCAAGCTCCGCATCACGGAATCTGAGCATCTCACGGACGATGCGTTCGCGAGGATGTTCACCGGCTGGATGAATCCAGCTCTCCGCTTTGTCGACTTGTCAAAGTGCCGCCCGATCAAAATGGATACGGGCGGCGAGAACGAAGACGGCATCGGACTGTGCGACGCGGGCTTGATTGCGCTCATGGAGCACTCGGGCCGCAAGATTGAGCATCTCAACATCGAATCATGCCGACACATCTCTACCGAAGCCTTCATCAAGGTCTTCTCGAAGGACAAGACGTACCCGCAGCTCGAGACGCTCGAGGTCAGCTTCTGCAACGTCAACGACTTCGTTGTCGGCAGCATCTTCCGCAGCTGTCCGGCCATCAAATGGGTCAAGGTCTTTGGCTGCATGAGTGTCAAGAAAGTCCTTGTCCCGCGCGGCAAGATCCTCATCGGCGTGCCCAACGCTCTCGGCATGCAGATTGAGGGCCACCATTAAATCGAGAGTGGCGAAAGATGCTAGAGCGTTCGTTTCCTATAACGCAATTGATACAGTGACTGACGTTTCGGTCGATGGAGTACCGGCCAGTGGCAGAAGGGAACTACCTGGGTAGGTAGCTGATTATGTCTTTCATTTCTGTATGGACCAAAGGCGTGCGGGTGCTTTGTTTAAGGGACTAGACTTGGCTTAAGAGGATGTGCTTCGGGGCACAGTGGTTGCCTGGGTTGGCGATGATACCTGAATACGCGGCGCTGATTATACCAACTTCTTTTGTGATAACCGAGGCTAAGTCGCTAGCTGGTAAAGATTGCGTTGCGTCCCAAAGGGGTCTACGAAACGTGTAGATATTAAGCCAGACCGGAAAAGAATAAGAGCTTCGTTTCAGTGGCCCACGTATGTTATGCTGGCTGTGAGATAATATGGCACAGTGACACCCATATCGTACGTGGCGCGCGAAGATGCCTCAGGGCTGCCACATGGTCTGTTCGCAACTCGCAGGGAATAGACCCACGAATATCGCCGTGTGAGCGTTCGCTCATTCCTCCACCAGGCAGCGTCCAAGACTCGCGGTTCACAGGGCCACGAAGTGCATAAAAGATATTCGATTATTTTCTTTCTAAACTTGTTTGAGGTATCATGATCGCATGAAGACGTTCCCTTCAACGGGACGAGTAGCGAATGTAGCTGGGTATGTACAGGGTATCGTCGATTACGGACGGTAGGAAATAAAAATGCCGAACACTGAAAATGGTGCTTTAAAAAGAAATAAAGACCCCACCCCCCGGAGCACAAGACACTACTCTACGCGGCGGTCTCGCCAGCAGGGAGCGTGGCAAGATACTCGCGGTCCATAGCGGCCCACATCTCCAGACGGCTGTTTAACTCGTCGTCCGAGATGCCCGAGCCGGCGGCAGGGGAGGTTTCGTCGCGGATGGACATGCCCGGGGCCCTGCAGGCGTTCATCTTTTGCAGGTAATACGCGTGGGCCTTGGGGTCGAAGCCGACGACGGAGCCGATGCAGTCCACGGCGGCGTTGCCCTCGCAGACCTTGATGTTTTGCAGGCCGTACTGGAACGAGACCGAGTCGCCGCCGTTGAGCCAGTACTCGGTCGACGTGTGCCTGTAGCCGAAGAACAGGGGCGGCAGGCGGGGCACGGCGTCGTTCTCGTGCGTGAGGCGGTACTCGCTCCCCGGCTGGGCCGAGATGAAGTCGGCCAGGACGGCGTTGCCGATGCGGGGCGAGCCGTACGTGTAGATGTCGGCGTCGGGCTCGAGCCCCGCGGCGCGGATGGCGGTGCCCGCCACGGTGGCAATTGCGGCGCCCAGGCTGTGGCCCGTCACCACGATGCGGTAGCCCGTCGCGTTTTTGGCCGCGACCAGGGCGGGGAGGACCTGGTCGCGGACCTGATTCCAGCCCTTGTTGAAGCCCGAGTGGATCTGGCAGCCACCGCGGCCGTAGTTGCACGTGGTGAGGCCGATGTCGAAGTCGGCCATCCAGTTCCTGAGCGTGACGGAGCCGCGAAAGGCGAGGACGATAACCTTCCTGACGTCGTCGGTGGCTATGTAGCCCGCGATGTTGGTGCTGGTGTTGTGGTCCAGGGTCGTCACGATTTTGGCGCCGTTGGCCATGACGCTCTTGCACACGTCTTCGGTGCACTTCACGAGGGCTCCCGGCGAGGCTTCATAGTTGCAGAAGGTTGCCGCAGCATGCTCGCCAAAGTACTTGAAGTTGGCGAGGTCGTCCGCGGTGACCCCGGCAGCTGAGTGAGGAGGTAAACATTGGTCAATCAACTAGCCGGACCGGATCGCGGATCATGGCGGTGCTCGTAGCAGCCATGCACATACCTCGGCCGTTGACCATCTTGGACACGCTGATTCCATTGGGCAGGGCGGCGGCAGAGCCTACGAGGAAGAGGAGGCTGGCAGGTCTCATGCTGGCAGTGTCGAGATATCAAAGCAGCAGGTTTTGTGGGGATAACGAGAGACAGGGAGACAAGCCGGTAGAGGCCAGAATCCCAATCGATCACGGCGTATGTGCAGGGCTTGCCTCCTTTATAAGAGACAAGCCCTTGGCGACGGCACCACTGAGGACTGTCGCATCGACAGGAAGCACTGGATTTGAGACGGCGGCTCAACAGGTATCGACCCTCGCTTCGCAACCGACACCCACCATTGCTCTCACAACGATCCATCCGCCAAGACTCTTCCGTTCCCCGTATGGCCACGCCCAACAAAGCGCATCTCGCTCCCCCGCACTGATATAGCCGGCAGAAGAGGCGATGCTACGTTGAATCGTAGCGCGATACCGCTATAACCCGGAAGGAGGAGAATTGGTCCACTGCTTTGGGCGTGGCTGAAGATCCACACTCCCAGCAAAAGCCCTGGGAATCCCCACTGCCCACGAGCTTTTTGTCGACGGAGCCAATGGCGAGGCCCCAGCCACTCCGAAAACAGCTAGCCGTGACCAATTCTCCTGCTTGCGAGCTAAAGCGGTGCCAGCCCCGTGAGCCGGCGAGATAGATAGTGGACTGCGTGGAGCGCCCAAGGCACCAAGGTATGTACAGTACCCTGCTCGTAGGGTATAGGTGTGTGGGTACTTGGTTTGGATGCGGGCCAGGGCGCCCCCTGGACAGCCAGCTCCATCCACAAAGAAGGGGTCGTCATCAATGCGCGAGATGACCTCCCACTCGGGTCAGGGCTCCAGGTCACATCTGGATTTGACGGTTCCGCCGGCCAGGGGAGCTTGCTCTGTTCTGCTGAGGGAACTTCCATTACTGTATAGGGTAGGTAGATGCTGATATCGCCGAGAGCAGGCGACATGATCAGCGAGTGCCTGCCACTAACACTGCTAAAGCTGTGTGTATACCGCCTAGCAGCGCGGGGAAATCGCGCACGTAGTCGGCAAAGTTGGGCACGAGGACTGCAATAGAATCGGGCTAGATTTCCCAAAGGGGCGGCAGGCTCCAGACTCCTGGGCACCCGAGGTCGTCATCCGCGGCAGATGCGTATACGCCGTACGCCTTTGACGGGAGCTAACGCGGCACCGTTCTTTCGCGGATCGATGGCCGGCTAAGCGCCTCTCTGGCGCCGCACAGGCACGACCAGCACACAGGACCCGTGGAACGGCCCAGGGGTTTGACTCGAGGTTAGAGTGGGTATGGAAGTTCTCAAGGGGTCGTGATATGGAAGGATGTAAACGAACACCAGCGGCGGCAGGCGAGGCCGCCGTGACCCACGACGATAAAGCCGCCCGAGCTTGACGCGTCGATGGGCGCTAAACACTTTGCGGGTGGCCGATGTCCTGAGTAAGCGGGATGGTGCGAGCATGCCAAGACAGGGGTGGGAGGAGAAGCGAACCGGGAAGGAGGCTTTGCAATGTGGTGGCATCAGCCTCTGCTGTGGCGGCTGAGCCGCAATCTGCATGATGTCATGCATACCGCCATCTCGGCAGCCAAAAGGGGAAGCTGCTAGCGGGTTTGGTTTGCCAGTTCAGAGCGATTCATCCGGTAGGAAAAGAAAACAGAATGAAGAAAAAAAAAAAAAAGGAGACACGACCATGCAATTTCTCCAAGTCTTGCGCAGTGGGGACATTCCACGATGTCAGCCAGTGCACAGATGTCACCCTCATTTTCGAGCCGGCGTATCCAAGGAGATGGAGAGCTCGGCTCCTGTGTCACCTGCCGTCCGAGCCTGAGAGTGGGCGCCGCACCCACCCCCACAGACAGCCAGCCCGGCCGAGTCGAAATAAGCGGCCGCCATGCGTCGCCGTCGATGGAAGCCTTTTCGCTCGGCGCAATCTCCCTTGTGGGCAGCTGTGGCCAACGTCCCGCCCTCCCCTAGCCGCCAGCATCCATGGTCAGCAGGGCAGAAACATCGAGTTTAGTTCTCCGTGCCGCTGCCCACCATTCCGAGCCGCCCGAACGTGGCTTTTGCTTTTTGTTCGCTTGTTTCTTCTTTCTATATAGCCTAGGGAGTCTACTATAAGCCTCTTACTGCCCTCTCAACATCCGGTGTCCGTCCACTTCCCCACATGCGATGCGCCCGGAATAATGTCGGGCAGCCGTAGGTATGCGACGCTGCCTCACTTGACCGGCACCCGGTGACTCGTTTGGATTGCAGGTGGCGGCATCATGGAATCACTCGGTAGTTCTCGAGGTTCATGCCGCCGGATTTGCTGCCCAAGGCCCTCACTCAAGCGCCCTTCTCTCGCAATTCGCTAGAGCACCCGAATCGGAGAAGCTGTTCTGCCCCGAAGCATCGAGACATGTTAAGGCTACCTAGGCTAGACTAGCACAATGCGCTCTGCTACTTCTCTATGCTACCCACGTGTGTCATGTGCGCCGGTGCCTACGTGCGCGCCCCGCGCCGAATGGACCGGGGTTGCATTTGTCGAGCGTATGTCGGGGCGTGCTGCGTGATTAGTGACCTTTTGTTCGGGCTCTGTCACCCACCTAGGTGAGCCCAAGAGGCGCCTAATTCCGCTCACTTCGATATCCTAGATCCGGCCTCGCCATATCGACTATAATAGCAACCATATATCGTCGAGGTCCTTTGGTCAAGCATTCGTCTCGTTGATAAGCTTAAGTGACGTTTACATACATAGTCTCGTCTCTGACTCGCTCGTCTTCGCTTCGTTCCCGGCGGTAATCTCCCCAGTCGTCTGTGACTGGGTCCAGCAAGATCTCGTCTGGCCATATCCTAGACGCCTTTGCGTGTCTTTTATATGTTTTTGGGAGATAGCGTAAATCGCCAGGCTGTCAAGCAGTGCCCAATGCGTAGTCATATCGGTTGTCAGATGTGCTTTGGCAAAGCAAGCAATCTAGCGAATGGGACCACGCATTTCACCACGTACTCCCTGTTTGACTTGCTCGTATATCCCGCCTACCGCCTGCTTCGAGCCTTTGCGACGGACCCCATTTCGTCATGTGAACGCGTGACTCCTGGATTTAGGCCGTCCTCAAGCCTCAGACCCAATAGTTCAGCATGAATGCGCCTGGGCCAGGAAATCAAATATGCGGTACGTTACACGGAAGACCCGAAACCGTATCTCTTAGCCCTGACTTTCACCTCGTACAGCGCGGGCTAAACACTTTGAAAGTTGTGTGTTGATCGTTAATCGATGGGGACTTCCAAGCTTGAGGGGAAGCCCTTTGTCACTGACGAGATTGTCCAAACGAACTTAGTCACGAGATGGAAGGATTGTGACTTATTCCATTCCAGGGACCGTCTCCTAGCGCACACATGCCGACATTTAGGCCCAGAGACCCAACACATCTGCGACTCTCTGGACAGCCAGACATCCAATGTGCCCTTCTTTCAGGGAGGGCGATGGGCCATGAAACCTTTTCCGTCGTGTATTCCACCCCGCCCGCATTCCAACCGACCCTCGGTCAACCACTCAGCCGAAGCCTCCCCTTGGCCCGCCTCCTGGCCAGCAGCTTGCGCCCATTCTTTGTCCGGATCCGGCTGAGAAACCCGTGCGTCCTCGCCCGCTTGAGGCGGCTGGTCCGTGCCGTGGTCGGCCGGGGTCCGCACCTGATCTGGGAGGCGACGCCGCCGAGCGCCGGGTGTGACGTGATGGCCGTCTTAGGCACCAGGTCCAGGATCGATGACTGCTCGGTGGCAACCGGCGCGAACGGGAGCGGCGAGTGTGAAGAGCGGAAGACCGGGTTCGCTCGGGGGCAGGCCGTTGGCCTAAGGGAGGGCAGCGACGAGAAGTGCCTGCTTGTGGAATTTTTGGGTTCCGCGGGTCAGTACCTACAACCATGCACGGCGCAGCTTGCGGATTCCGCCAGCCAGAGGCGATTGAGCACACGGCGCACCTTTGTGACCCTCCTAGCCTCTGCACAATCGCGCCTGGTATCCTCTGCGTGGGGGCCGCCGCCATCCGCAGGCGCGGAGCAATAGCGGCGATCGACGCCATTGACCGGTCAGCTGGATATAAAGGAATGGCTGGCTGCGAGAAATTTTGTCGCCCCCGAAAGACTGTTCTCGCCCTAAGCTGCTGCTCGCCTGGATGGGGATGGGCTCGCGGCTGTCAATTGGCTTGGGCTGTGGGCGCTTTTGCTGGTGACGATTTTCCCATCTTGGCCTCGTGCTGTCGAGGCCATTTTTTATTTAGCACCCTCCGGCATGTGCCGCATCCGTCATGCAGGGGTCCGATAGCTCAAGGATAACACATGTGGGGTTCCCCAGCTCTGCACCATGCGGGCAGCTCAGCCTGGAAGCTGGACAATCCGGCCCGAGCCACCTATGACGCAAACTCGCGAGATGGAGCTACAGGGTTGACCGAGAGTGCTTAAGATAGCTTTTATTTTGCCAATTCAGTGTGGTCTACTAGTAATAGATAGCAAGAGAACCATAAAATGTCGCGAGACCACCAGCCAATCCGAGGAACATTCCCCTCCCTGGGGGAAGTGGCGCGACAACCGCTATGACCCTGGCGCCTTTTCCTCAGAGAATCCCAAGACCCGTCCTTCCTACCATGGACCGGCAAGATCCTGATACTACTGCAGGTCTCGCGATCCAAGCATGAGTTATAATAATTCTACAACAGGGGAATTCCCTCAGACTCTTTCTAACCGCCCAGCTTCTAAAGCTCGTCCCTGCCAGTAGCTTTCGTGGCCTTGTCTGCACCTGACGTCTCGACCTTTTCAGTCGATTGCCAGTTGAGAGCCCTCAACCTCTCCGACAGGATCGGATGAGAGAAGTGATAGCTCGCATACATCCAATCCGCGTCCATGGTGCTAAGGTTCTGGATCTGCAGCTTGATGAGCGACCGAGCCAGCTCCGACTGGTAGCCGAGCTCCTTAGCAAACTTGTCGGCCTGGAACTCGTACTTGCGGCTCAGGATGTTCATTGCCAGTTGGATCAACACATCCATGGGCGCGAGCGCGTCCGAGAAGAGCAGGAACCCGATGATGATTGGGTGCGAGGTGAATCCAAAATCGGCGTAGAGCGAGTTGTTGTTGATGAAGACGGAGAAAAGAGTGAAGATGTAGAGGAAGTGCATCTGCCAGCGCGAAAAGTCGCATATTGTTAGCATCCATCTCCTCGTCTCGAGGGATCAGGCCATTGCGCAGGAGGCGAGGCCGCAATGGCGACAGGGAGAACTAACCTGAGCGATTCCGAAGAGTCTTGTCGTGTGGCCCAGCTTCCAGTGGCCGAGTTCGTGACCGAGGACGGCGACGACCTCCTGCGTCTCGCTCTTCTCGATCAGTGTGTCGTAAATGACGATGTGCTTTTTCCAGGGCAGACCAAAGAAGTAGGCATTGCTGTGGGCGGACCGCTTGCTCCCGTCGATAACATAAAGCTCGTGGAGCGGGAACTTGAGCCTCTTGGCCAGATCCTCGACACCGGTCTTGAGCGGACCGGGCTCCAGGGGTGAGAGCTTGTTGAACAGAGGCAGGATGGCAATGGGGTAGACGGTGATCATGAAGACCTGCAGGAAGGCTCCAAAGAGCCACAGGTAGTAAAAGAACTGGTTGCCGGTCTTCTGGATGATTTTGAGGAAGCCAGCGAGGATGGGCGGCGCCAGGATGAAGGTGAGCATCTGCGACTTGAACATGTCCGTGATGAAGAGCTTGGGCGTCTGCTTATTGAAGCCGAACTTCTCTTCGAGAACGAACGTGTGGTAGATGGAGCCGGGCAGCGACAGCAGCTGTTGGATCATGACGAATGACAGGACGAAGACGATGGACTGCGAGATTTCACCGGTGAAGTAGGCCGGGGCGAAGCGGAGGAGCAGGTTGCCGGACCAAGCCCACAGCTTGGGGAGCACGTCGAGTTGGATGAAGGCGATGTTCTGGATTTGACCCCACAGCTTGGTCACGAAATCGTACTTGGCCTTGGCGCGGCCGTACGCCTGGCTCTTGTCGAAGACATCCTGCGACACCTCGCGCTCCAGGACCTTGGGAGGCTTCGTCTTCTGCAGGTACTTGTACTGGCGCAGCGAGAACAAGCCCTCGAGGAGGTATTGGCCGACAGAGAAGCCGATAATCAGCTTCTTCCAGGGAAAGAGTGGGCGGTCGAGAAACCGTGCGAGGTTCTGGACGTAGGTCGGGCGCACCAGGCCTTTTGTTAGTTTCGAGAAGCAATGGGCTTGGTGTCGAACGAGGAGGGGTTCTCTAGCCGAGGAGCTGAGGCCAGCATGGCCGGGGCGCTAGGATGCGCCGACACGTACCTGCAAGAAATCCATCTTGCGATGGGTGCGCGATGTGAGCGCAATACTTTAGGAGAATGAATGAAGTACCAGACAGAAAAAATAAGAGAAGAGCGACAAGGGAAAGACTAGGAATTGGAATCCGGAGGAGATGAAGAAACCGTGTTTGATCGTGGGCTGACGCGCAATAGACGCAGAAGCGTTACATGGCGGGCCTTCCACTGGTCCCTGCAGCAGGCAGAGTGGAGAAGGTATGCATGCGAAACCTGTCCTCCTCGCGCAGGGAAGGCTGCTACGGCAATTGTGGCTTTTGGTCGGCGTGGCTGAGAATACGCACGGCTTTGCTAGCACGGCTAGGGAGTCAGCGACTTTCGAATTAGGTATACGCTATCTCAAGATCGAGCCGCCTGGGATCCAATCGCAATCTGCCGCCACAAGTTCGCGCAAGTCCCCAGGTGGCCAGCTCCTGCTAATCAGCCAGCCTTGAGAGCAGGTCTAGGCTGCGGAGGGATCAGGACTACCCTTTGAACTGCGATTCAGGTCCGAGGGATCCTCATGTTTGCCTGCACCCTTTCCAGAAGCTGCTCGCGGGTATCCGAGGATTGTGGGTGAAGGTTCCTCTGCCGAGTGTATAATGCCATTTATACAATCAGCTCAGTCCAACGATGCCCGTCACCGGGAAATCCGGGGAGAACCTACCGCCGCAAGCCAACGCCTTAGCTCTTCCCTGGTCCAGTTGTTTGGGTCTCCTGTAGGATCCGGCTCAGCAGGAAACATATCTCCGCCCCAAATCGCCCATATGGCAGCACCAGCTACCATTCCGGTGAATGCTTGGGATCGTCAGATACGTCCTGTTGTGATGTTCGGCGAGGCGATACTGGCTGGTCTCGATGCTTGCTTACCCAACACGGCATTCTAGTGCCGCCCTTGTCAGCAACGTGTGTTATTTTCAAGGCGCCTGTTTAGTGATTAGGGAGGTGAGGCTAGTTGCGTGCGTACCTTGGATTTCATAGCATTGTCCAATGGCGTCGGCATGATTCCTTAGGAGTAGATATGGTGTGCGAAGCTAGGGTCTGCCGACAAGGAAGGCTTGGGAGCTATGGCGCGAAATGAGATATCACAAGTGAAGGATGCGGGATAGGTGTAGGTACCAAAATCAGACTGTCCTGTGATACACGGAAGGGCGAGGAATGAGAAGGTATACCAGCGATTATAAAGACGACGGGGAGGCCATTTATGACTATTTTAGAAGACAAGAACACTTGTCAACCAGCCCAACGCTAGGTGGCCTATCGTCGTCCCTTCTCGAGGCCATTTCACGCACCCCAAGGCTAACGCCACATTACTATACGCGTCAGCCACGTGTTGGGCTGGGGAATCGCGGGGTTGATCGGACGATATTGCACGCCACTCCATGTCTCCAGCGCGCCCAAAAAATTCCCAGAGAACTTAAGGTAGAGGGCAGTGACAATGCTGCTGCATTGTACTCCGGCAGTATCTCACATCGCTTTAAGTAGTCCTGCCTGCAATGTAGTTTTCCTCTGTTCCCACGAGCACGTTGAGATGGAGGCTACCGCCGTCCAAGCAGCGAGCACCAGCCCCGGTGGGGCACTCTCGAGCTGCACCCCACATGGCACCCCGAGGCGTGGCGATAGCGGAGCAGCCAAATCCCGCCCGAATTTGCTGCCCACAAACCTGACAGCGGCTTCACGAAAATACAACCGGCAACCGCAAAAATTTCGTGACGAACCTTTCCCTCGAAACAGCATAAAAAATCACCGCCAAAATGCCTAGGGAAGTCGCCGACATCAAGAAGGTATGTGATGCTCTGCCAATTCAGCCGCTAGCCAGTGCTGTGGCGAGTGATTTTTATCGAATTTTCTTTGACTGACGGGGTTGCCCGTGGCATCGCACAGTTCATCGAGATCTGCCGGAGGAAGGATGCTTCCTGTGAGTCCGCCTTGCGCCGCCGATAACCCCAGAGCCCATCGAAGTAGCGACCGGCCGTTGCGCAAATTCCCACGCAGACTCGCCCAAAGGGGGACACGGGCACGTCTTTTTCTGACATGGGAGACCACGTTGGTTGTTGGTTACAGCGGCGAGGATCAAGAAGAACAAGAAGTCGAACCAGGTCAAGTTCAAGGTTCGGTGCCAGACGCACCTGTACACCCTGATCCTGAAGGACGCCGAGAAGGCCGAGAAGCTCAAGCAGAGCCTGCCTCCCAGTACGATTTGATCCCCCTCCCCCACCCTCGAAAGCCGAATCATTTTGCCAAGCGCCTTGGTCCTTCCGGCTCGAGAGACTGTCAGCTAACCCAACCGCCAGGCCTGACTGTCACCGAGGTTAGCAGGAAGGAGAGGAAGTCCAAGTCCTCATAGACGCGTAGTCGATTTTTGTGGCTTGGCTGATTTCTTGCGCTTGTGGGCTTTTCAACTGGCGCGGTGGGATGGTGTTGACGATGGCGGACGCGTGATTCGCATCTCGCCCTGGAGGAAGGGCGGCATTCATGATCGGCGTCTAGGTATACCTTGGAATCTAGCCTGCGGGCGACACCCAAAAAAAAATACAACCCACGTCCTCTGTGCCCCATTGCATCTAAGTACCTTTGGGAGACCGTTTACCGGCTGATTGGGGCTCTCATTGCTCCGATGCTTCCGAGTTTGGGCTATCGTGATATGTTGCATCTATCTTTTTTCTGACCCCTTTTCCCACCCTTTTAGTGAAGCGGGAAACTATGGGGGGAGGCGATGACGGAGTCCAAGAAGTGCCTTTACGGTTCGTATTCCCCAGCGTCAACGGATTGTGCGAAACGTCAGACCGGGCGGGGATTTAAACGGAGGAGAAATACCGGCGCATATCTCGGCCTTTTGAGCGCTTTCTAGGCTGTCCTTGCCGGGAACCCGGACCTGGGACCTCCCTTCGGGCATTGCGGGGATTGGCTTTTGGTCGGTAGGTTTGGCCCCGACTCCCGGCTTGCCCGTGCCGTGCCGCCCTGGACCTTGGCCGAGGCCTTGTATTCGTGGAAGCCGAGTATCACGGGGGCTTTTTTTTCTTTCTTTAAGGAAGTCGGTTCCACGACGTCGGGGCAAGCCCTGTTAAAGACCCTTGATACCATTTGGTGCAGCGGCAAGCCAGTGACTGCCCGACGTCGCCGGGGAGCTTTGCAGAATGTCCGGTGGGTTTCGGCTTGTCAGTTCCGCCTTGTTAACTCGGCTGTCACATAACGATGACCCGGTGACGGCCGAGTTCTAGGCCATGTCGACCCGGCGTGTGGTTAAGGTGTAGGGTGGTGTAGCAGGAACCGACTAGCACATACGACCGTACCTACCTCCCTGCTGGAAATACAGGATCCTGTCCGCTCTCACCTCCCTCTAAATCTGAGCGACCCTTCCCGGACTAATACACCCGGCAAATTACAGCCACACAGCGACCAGTCTACAAGCTGGTTCTTATCTGTCGCTTTAGGCAACACCTCTGGGTGCCAGGCAGGCGCCTTGCAGGCGGGCATTTCAAATTTTGCAGCTATTTACTGCCGGTCGAACACTCAGCGTGCTCATTTTGCCATCTTCATCCCCAACGCCTCTCACGATCGCCAGGATGTCGCTCAGACCTTTGCGACGGAATCTACCATGGGAACCATCATTCACGTGGTTGGCGAGCCTGTCATGAGCGGCTTCGCTCTCGAGTTCAAGCGCAACTACGAATGCAGCACATCCTCCGACCTCCGGAAGCTTGTCCCACTGGGCCAGGTTCGCTCCGACGCTGTGCACGACTCCACGTCCGACATCTACGAGAAAGAAACCACGCCTCGAAGGCCTTGAAGAAAGAGGCAACCAAGATCCCCCCGCCAAGAGGAGGCCAGGATGTGCGAGCCACGATTGATGGGGTAAGCTATGCATGCGAATCTGAGAGGTTGTCAGCCTACTGATCTTATCTGCAACAGGTTACGACGAAGCGATGCCAAGAGTGGACTATGGAATACATCAAATGGCTGGTCAATACCAACTACATCCATGCCAGCGCTGTTGAGATTGCGGAGGCCGAGCGTGGTCCTTCTGACTTTGGAATCTTTGGGAAGAAGAAGGACTAGACTGCTAGGGGCACCCCCTCCACGAGCTGTATTCTCCGAAGGCCTCCCATTCCTCCTCGTACTGTTTCATCACTTGTTCGGCCCATCCCTCGCTGCGCCAACCATGGTCATACTGCACCGCATAGAGTAGTTTACAGTACTCCCAGTATTCGGGATACCACCCTGCCTGTTCCCAATCGATTATTCCAACGATCCGCCGAGGACCGTCCCCGTTGGAGATGATGATGTTGCCTAGGGTGAGGTCGCCATGGGTGAGGTAGATTTCGCCCGAGTCGGCAAGGAAGTCTCGATAAATATCCCTTTTGAAGCCCCCTGGTCCAGGCTTCTGCCGGGTGGCAGTGGCACCCACCCAATCGTTGAATGACTTGATGCTGGAGAAGGGACCCTCTTCGTAATCCAGTTTGAAGAATCTATCCTGGACATGGCCGCCATTAACAGAGCCTAGATCAGGTGTTAGTAATGAGGTGTAGGTGGCTGTTGATGCATGATCGCAGAACATGCCGATGAACCTGGAATGGGAGTCTTGCACGACGCTCCTCAACGCCGCGATGATTTGGGCCAGCTGGTCACGGATAGAAGATTTATCCGCCGAGGTCAATGAGCCCCATGCTTGCCGAAGAGTCTCGCCGGGTATCAGGCTCATGTAGATATAAACCTGCCTCCCAACCTTCCTCCATCCGAACACTTCGGGGACTGGGACTTCGCCGGACGGAAAAGCTTGCCGGACAGCTCGCAGTATCTGTGCCTCCTCAAGCCTGAGATAGTCGGAATGACCGGCCTTGACAATAAGATTCAAGTGCTCAAACTTGGCAATTCCTCTGCCTTCGCGCAGGTTTGGGTACTGGCGAATGATCTCCTCCGGACTCGGCAATTCTGGCTGTTCCGCACCATCGGACTGGAAGAACGATGTGTCGCGAAAGTCGATCTCCGTCAGTGAAACATCCGGAAGAAGTGAAGGATCGATAAATGGTTGGCCCGCTTCCTGTTCAGCCATTGTCGAGGAGGATGCGGTAGAGCCCGAGATCAAGTGGACATAAGTAGGGTCTGAGAAGGACAACGCGATCATGGGGATCCGACATGGAGATCGAGAGTGAAATCACCCGGGCTGGGTCGGGCGGTGGCGGGGCCTGGGTGGCTGACACACAGCTGTTGGGGCCCTCTGCTGCACGCCACATTTCTGTGGCTTTGCCTGTATTTAGCCTCGAACTGGCATTGATCTGTTCTAGCCTGGATCATCGCCTTCCATCTGGTCAATTCAAGCACGAAACGAAGCCCTGGTATCGGACTCGTATCTCTGTTGCTGTGTAATAAAGCATGCAAAGAGGACACGGAATATGGAGCACGGACAGCATGGAACATGGACCATGGAGGGACCATGGAGGGACCATGGAGAGACCATGGAGACTGACAGAAATGCTGCCTTAGCGTATCCGGGCCGTGCTATTGAAGAGCAGAAGCGCCAAAAGCGCCTTTCTCCTTTCGTCTATAAATGATACATATAAGTTGGAATAAAAATGGGTGTGTAGGGTGGGGCGTAACATATAGCCGTTGGATGGTAGGGAAGGGGTTGGCTGGGGGCAGAGGCGTCCGTCCTTGGAATCTTCTGAACCTCAATGCAACGCGTCCTACCACCCTTCGGTATCTGGCCTGTTTGTTCGTGTCCTCTCACCGCTCCCCATCTGACACAGCCTCTCTGTTACGTGGAGCGTTGCGTTGGAGGAACATGATGTGAGTCTGCCTGACTTGACCGCATCAAAGTTCTGAACCGGAAAGGGTGGGAGGGAACAGCGGACAAATGGGAAGCGAACCTAAAGCCTGTCCTCCCATCGGGTTCAAGAGCCTGTCCATGCGTGCAGGGATGCAGATGCAACTGTGCACTGCAGTCTCGTTACAGGCAGTGCCAAGTTTGGGAATGGTGTTCGTCGGCTTTTCGTCAGCTTGCGTGGCAGGGCCTTCCGGCACTACCGTCGAAGGAGGGGCCTCAGCGGTACGCCGCCACACAACATTGGTGTAGCAAAACGCTTGTTTTGGGGTGGATTTTTATCAATCCGACTTGCCAAGAAAAGAAAGCATTGGTGTAGCATCTCGACTGTTGTCCTTTCGTGCTTGATGGTTGATTCGAGTCTCGAAGGGTTTAGCTGATATCAGCCACCCCACCAGCCGTTGAGACTGGACGTCGAAAAGTTGGCAGCAGTGTCTGGTCCACTGCAAGGCACCACCCACGGGGCCCCTTTTAGGTTTGAGACTAGCCAATGAGCATGGTGGAGTGCTAGTTAGGTCCCCATGCAGCGACGACGTGCAGTGCTGGTCGGGGATCGACCCCACTGTGTTTCCATGCTCCCCGAAGCCTAGTTCCATCATCCAGCCGGGACTCCCAGCACGCCAGAAGGATCGCTGCCATTTCCTCATCTGCTGTGTGGACGCAGCACAATGTGGGGAGGACTAAAAGGGTTGGTAATTGGCGAGGCAAGATTGGGGAGCGTGCACCTAAGGACAGCCTCCTTTTCGCGCTAGCAAGGGCAAAGCCGAACAGGCCCTGGTCATGCCATTCCAGATCTGGCGCAGCCTTTCCGCCCCTGTCTCTGCTTCCCCTGGAATAAGATTTTCTGGAAAGTCGAATGCGGCGCACGAGATCCAGGAATGTTTTTTTTTTGTTCTCGCCTCCGGCAAAGCCGCAGAGAGGCACACAGCAGAGCAGATAATACGCGACCGACCGAGACCACCAGCCGCTGCTGCTCCTAGTGCTTCTGCTACCTTGAGCCCCCACGCACGTCACACCCGTGCCTGCGGTCCCGCCCAACAAGTCTTGACTTGACGTACGACCAGACCGACCTGCTTCGTCTTACTGCCAGCGCGCACCCACGGATCCTTTTACCGCGCCCTCCCTTCTTTCCCAGCCGGGCGCGTGTCCTCGCCGCCATTCTTTTCCACGTTCCCTGTTCATCTTGCGCCTCGTCGCCCCAGTCTCGTCCCAGACAAGGAATTCCAGCGCTCGACCCGTATACGTATAGACTTTGGGCTGCCCGTTTCTGATCCTTGGCTGGCAAGTCACATCGCCCAATTGTCCACAGACCACCCCAGCGACGTCTCCGGGGCCCCGACTCTTTGCCCAGGATCCCTTAACTTCCCGGTGCCGACCGCCTAAATCTGAGTAAGTTCCTAGGTCGCCTCCCGGTACATGAACCTTCTCCTAGGCTGGCTGAAGCTGCGATAAGGCTGCAACATCAAGGGCTTATTCCGTTCCAATTACCTGCCCCGAACTCAACTAACACCAGAGGTCTCCCCCTGAACAGTACGCGTCCTTTCCCAGACGACGGTCTCCCTAGTTTTTTTCTCAGTCACTCACTCCGCCTCATCGCCTTCGAAGCCGAACAACCTCGCCGTGATTCACCCATAATTTTACCTACCTGTACAAATAGACTCAGCCGGACGCCCTCAGCACCAGCGACTATGAGTGGAACTAGCGGACTCCACGCCGCCGTGGATGGCCTTCATATAAACGGAAACGGCAACGGCCACGTCACTATCAACGGAAACGGAACCAACGGAAAGAACGGGACCAACGGGACCAACGGCACACTGAGGGTTAGGATGGCTAGGAAACAGTCCAGTCCCATGCAGCCGGCCTTCATGGTCTCGGCGCCGGGAAAGGTCATCGTGTGGGGAGAGCACTCGGTGGTGCACGGCAAGGTAACGCTCCTCCTGGCGCAAAATATGGAAGCTGGTGCTCTTCGTGGCCGTGGTCCACTCTGCTAACTTGCCCCGCGCCGGCCCCAGGCTGCCATCGCCGCCACCATAAACCTGAGGTCATATCTGCTGGTGACCTCACTATCCAAGTCGAAGAGGACGGTGACGCTCACGTTTCCCGATATCGACCTGGTGCATACGTGGAACATCGACGACCTGCCATGGTCTACATTTTCGCAGCCGGCCAAGAAGAAGTCCTACTACAGCCTCGTCACGGCACTCGACGACGACCTCGTGGCCGCAATACAGCCGCACCTGACATGTATTTCGCCCGACAAGCCCGAGGCAGAGCGCAAGGTGCACCTTAACTCGGCCACCGCCTTCCTCTACCTCTTCCTGTCGCTGGGCTCGCAGGCGTTCCCCGGCTGCATCTACACTCTTCGTTCCACAATACCCCTCGGCGCCGGTCTGGGTTCCAGCGCCTCCATCGCCGTGTGCCTGTCGACTGCGCTCCTGCTGCAGCTGCGGACGCTTTCGGGCCCGCACCCGGATCAGCCGACCGAGGAGGCGCAGCTCCAGATCGAACGCATAAACAGGTGGGCATACGTCGCCGAAATGTGTATACACGGCAATCCTTCGGGTGTGGACAACACCGTCTCGACGCAGGGCAAGGGTGTCATGTTCCAGCGCACCGACTACAACAGCCCGCCATCTGTCAGGCCGCTCTGGGACTTCCCGGAGCTGCCGCTGCTTCTTGTGGACACCAAGCAGGCCAAGTCGACGGCGCACGAAGTGGCAAAAGTGAAAAGGCTCAAGGACGCGCACCCCAAGCTGGTGGGGACCATCCTGGACGCCATGGACCGCGTGACCCAGAACGCCTTGACGCTCATAAGCGAAGGCGATTTCGACAGCAGAGACCCCGAGAGCCTAAACAAGGTGGGCGAGCTCATGACCATCAACCACGGCCTGCTCGTATCCCTGGGCGTGTCGCATCCGCGTCTGGAGCGCGTGCGCGAGCTCGTCGATCATGAGGGGATTGGGTGGACCAAGCTCACGGGCGCGGGCGGCGGCGGCTGCTCCATCTCGCTGATCCGCCCGGACGCGCCCAGGGAGAAGCTGGAGCGGCTGCAGGAGCGTCTCGAGGAGGAGGGCTACGAGGCGTTCAGGACCACACTCGGCGGCGACGGCGTCGGTGTGCTCTGGCCGGCGCTGCTGCGGAACGGCATGGACGAGGACGACGATGGCGGCATGGAGATCGACATGGAGAAGTTTCTCAACGCCGACGGCACCGAGGGCGTCGAGCGCCTTGTCGGCGTTCACGGCGGCGGCGGCGAGCGGGAAGGCTGGAAGTTTTGGAGGGTTGGGACCCAATGAGTGCTTGTTTCTGTTGAAACGGAACTGCTACTAATTTCTGATATTGGCCGGGGTATGTGACAGTGCCAGGCAACCAGGCCAACAGGCGTGGACGGACCCAATGGGTCGACCAAGGTGAAGCATCGAAGATAGAGGGCGAAAGCAGCAAATCAAGAAAAACGACGAGAGGAGGAGCAGGAGTGGTTCTTGACGGGCTTCCAGCATCAACTTTAACTCCCTTCCGTTCTCGCGTCTACTACTATTTACAATCCTTAGATAATCGCAGTGAGGCTGGAACCACATCCGGGCGTCTGTACGAAGCAAATATGTGCACAATTATCATGACGTCTTGTGGCAGTGAGCGAGCGAGAGTGCAGTTTTCGTCCATTGATGTGTACAGCAGGGAGCTGTGCCGCCTCTGAACGGGGCAATTGACAATCCTCGGGGAGGACGGCTGCGGATGGTTGCGTTAGTATTGTCCTTCTCGGCTTTGGTATTGTTCTCAGCCTCGAGGGACTAGCTCCATTGTCGGGCGATGTCTTGGCGATGGAGATCACGAGCGGTGGGTCGAACTGCCCCGCATCCGTCGTCTCGACCGCCTAGCTCGGCGGCGGGAAGCTCTCCCCACACGCCTCGTGCCAGCACCCCAGGCCGCCGCCTCCGTTGATCGCCGCATGCAACCCAAGTCATTTGAGAAAAATCACTCCCCACCTACCCGACCTGTTCTAACCTCCTCGGGAGAGACGACAGGCGGACCCCAATCCGACGAAGCAACAAAGGGGAAACAATGCCGCCAAAAAAGGCAGCTGCCAAGGCCAAGGAAGCAGAGAGTGAGTGCTGCTCGTCCCTCCCTCGAGGAAATATACCTTGCTCCGCCTCCTCCCAGGCTCTCCTTTTCCCTTGCTCTACCTCCGTCGCTACCCTTCTCGGCTGACCGGATAACGCGACCCCTCCCTGCCACTAGAAGCGAAAGCAGCACCGCCGCCCCCACCCCCGCCGAGCACGGTAAACGAGCGGAGCAGACAGCGATACGAAGCCGCGAACCCGCTAGACGAGACGCTCCGCAAGGTCGGCATCAGCGGCCTCACGCCGGAGCAGCGGCAGACGTGGGCGAACATCAAGTACGTGCGCGACACGCTCGCCGACAGCAACAACCACGGCGGCGGCGGGAGGAAGAATAGCCAGCTCGGGAACAAGGCCCAGCGCGAGATCTGGCGCTCCTTCAACGAGTCCGGGCTCCCGCTCCGCACCCTACGAAAGCCGACCCGCTGGGGGTCCGCCGTCGGCGAGCTCTCTCCGGACCAGTTTCGCGCCCGCGCCGACCGCCGCCTCCACCTGACGGCGCTGCAGGTCGAGCACCGCGCCTTCTTAGACAAGCGAGAACGTGCCGCCGCCGCTGCCGACCAGTCCCAAATAGCGCCCTCCGAAGCCGAGGTCGACGAGGAGAGGAGGCGCCGGAAAGAGATGGCCAGGCTGAGGGAGGAGCTCTACGGGGAGACGACGGGGCCGCTGGCAAGCGATCCGGCGTGGGACGATGTCGTGCCCATTCCGCTCGTCGAGCCCGAGGGCGCCCTGGCGGCCATCAACTACTCGGATGACTACTCGGAAGGTGGGTTACAAAAGTGCCCAAGAGATTCTTTCACTGCTTGTGTGTGTGTGTGTGTGTGTGTGTGTGTGTGTGTGTGTGTG
>PYSR01000229.1:0-50255 GCA_003049425.1 Magnaporthiopsis incrustans
ATATATATATATATATATGCCATATAGCTGCCCAACGGTGTCGTGAGGCTGAGTGCTACAGGTCGGGAGGGCTTTGGCTATCGAGGGCCCCTTCGCGGGATCGAAACCACGACGAGCACTCGGCCCCTTTAAAAGAGATGGTTATGCTACGGCACCTTCCGTCTCACAGCCGATGGTTATCCCCGGTAGCTTCCGGCACGGCGTACCACGGCTCGACCGAGGGCAGGAAAGTCGGAGCAGGGCCGCCTGGGCCGCTTGCTTCGCGAGGCGGACCACATCGGCAATATCCTGGCTATGCTGCCGGAAGAGACCGCCGACACCAAGTCCCGCGCAACATGCCTGCCAAAAAAAAAAAAAAAAAAAAAAGCCGGCGGCAGCCAGTCAGTCCGCCCCCCATCTCCCGCTTTATGAACCTACCCTAACGCTGCACAAAGAGTCACCGCATCCCATCTCGTACCCCACGGCCGCCGACGTATCGCCTACAGCCCACCCCGCATCAACAGCTCTTCAAGGCCCGGCGCCGACGCCGGCAACCCTGCTTCAAACCTCTTCAAGCGAGCGAACGACGTCTCCTAAATGCGAGGAGAGACGAGCCGGCTTTTTTTATTTCCTTCAAGTCGACGGTCATGCAGAGCTACGCGTGGAACTCGGCGGGACTGGCTGCGCAAGGCACGCCATCCTGATGCATGACAAGCGGGCAAAATATGACAGGCAAAGTCCCCAGGCGATCCCGTCTCCAAAAATGGGGTCGCCCCCACTGGGCTATCCAGGCAGTAATAGTAAGAATTTCGAGTAGCTATCTGATTTTCCTGCCCGTCGCTGCCGTCGCTGCCAGGGGACCAGCCAACTGCCTCTGGGCGGTTTTTAGAGGGCCGCCAGCCTGGCCAACGACGGGCTCGGACGCTGAGCTGTTTTGCTTGCCCTTCGAGTCGACAAATCCCCGTATACGCCAAGATCCCGGCTACGATATTTGGCAGGGAAGAAGTGCGGACATTGACCCTGCTGACGGTGGGTAGGCCGTCTTCGCTTACCGGCGTCTGTCAATACTGATACGACCGAGAGGGCCGGTTCAGGCAATCCTCGACAAAAGCGAGGTTTCACTCGCATCTCATACATCCGCTCTCCCATGTACAAACAACAAAGGCGATGTTTGCTGTGTTGCCAGACTCATCTGTGTAGACTAGAGTTATGCTCTCTACCTACAACCCAACCCCAGAGACAAGCCACCGTCGACTTCCCCTTACAGCCCAGCCAAGAGCCCCGGCAGGATGGCCTGCTCGGTGAACACCCAGAGGATGGAAGAGTAGTCGGCGGCCCAGGCGGCGCCCGTGAACCAGGTGCTCTTCTGGCCCTGCAGCGCGTACAGCTTGGAGAAGAAGCCGGCGGCGAGGTCGGCGCCCGAGACGCGCAGCTGCGAGACGCCGTGGTTGGCCCAGTTGGGGAAGTCGATGCGGTTGAGGTTGGCAAAGGTGCCGGCGGCGCCCATGGCGCTCACGCCCTTGCGCACCAGGTCCTTGGCCGCCTGGATGCCCATGCCGGCGGGGCCGACGACCATGGTGCGGAAGATGCCGGGGACGCCGGTGGAGGCGATGGGGTCGACGAAGGTGCCCTTGGGCAGGTGCAGGGTGCTGTTGTCGCCGCTCGGGTCGACGTTGGTGATGCTGACGCCGTCGGGCAGGCCCGAGCCGGTGATGAGGCCGACCTGGATGTCGGTGTAGGTCCACTTGGAGAACAGGGCGTTCTCGGCCGCGTCGGCGTCGAATTGGTACATGTTGTCCTTGGTGGGCGGGATGGTGACGAGCAGGCGCTTGGCCTTCACGAGCACCTCCCTGCCGCAGCGGCTCTTGACCAGCAGCTTGACGCCCGAGGCGCCGCGGTCGGCGGCGGCGACGCGGCTGCCGAACATGAGGGAGTCGTCGCCCAGGTAGCCCGCCACGCCGGCGTAGAGGGCCGAGTTGTTGGCGGTGCGGAACATCTGGCCCGTGGCGATCTGCTGCAGGTGCACGCCGTTGATGTTCTGGAACACGAAGACGGTGGGCGCCGCGAGCACGTCGCCGAGCCCGGACGCGAAGGTCCAGATGGTCGGCACGGCCGCCTCGATCTTGTACTTGGCCACGAACTGGCCGAACGGCATCGTCAGGTCCTCGGGCACGGGCGCGCCCGACTTTTGCAGCTCCACGAGGCCAAAGTAGCTCGGGAAGAAGAGCTTGGTGTACTGGACCGCCACGGTGGCGTACGTCGTCAGGGCCTCCCGCGTGGCGTTCTCGCTGAAGGCCGGGTAGTTGGCCACGGGCTTGCCCGTCTTGAAGTCGACGTACTTGTTCTGGAACGGCGACCCGGTCACGGGGATGGTGGGGATCTGGAACCGCGCAAAGAACTGCTTGACCCCGGGGAGGTCCAGATACGCCAGCACGCCATAGTCGATGGCGGCGCCGGTCCGTGGGTCTTTGTACGTGTCCACGTGGCCGCCCTGCAGATGGGCATGTTAGCTTCCGGCAAGGAAAGGAGGAAGACAGAGAGGGGAGGGATTCGTTGCCCTTACCAGGTGGTCCTTGGTCTCGATCACCACGACCGACTTGCCGGCGTCTTTGACCCGCACGGCCGCGTAACTCCCAGAAGCGCCTCCGCCGATGACGGCAACATCCCGGACGATGATGTCCTCGGGGGAGAAGCCGCTTTCATCGAGGCGTCTGGCGGCCGTCGTCGCCGCCAGGGCCAACAGGGCGCAGGTGATGGCGGTCCTGGAGTGAAGGTAGGCCATGTTGTGTCGTAACACTGTTTGGATTATTAAGGGCGCAAGGGGATTCTAAGTGAGAGACTGGAGTGAGACTGCCCCTGGAGATCGCCGCTGAGCCAGACGGAGCCAGTGCAGATTCCAGAGGCGCGGGGAGGAAGCTATTTGTACATGCCGCCCACGCGTCGAGCTAACACGCTGCTTTCCAGAAACGGCGTAGTCGGTTCAGAAGCGAGAGGTCCGTGACCACGAGGCTGATCCCTTGGCAATAATCCTGCTTTCTCCCTCACGAGGATTCCATCCAGTGACATTTTTTCCGAGAGAAGCACACCGAGTCAGATGGCTAGCGAAAGAGGGCATTCTCTTCGCCGTTCCCAAGGGCTGTTTGCGTCTCCACCTCCGCGGCTGGACACGCCGGAGGGCAGGTCAGCCCTGTGCATGAAGCCAACCGACGGCCCAAGGGCTCGGGTCTATCATAATCAGGGATGCTGGCGCCTGCCAAAACATCGAATCGTACACCCTGCAATAGGATTAGGGAGCCGGGATTTTGGTCACACATTAGCGTCTGGATCTAGCAAAATCACTTTGAGTTTAGTATGCGAAAGCTTGAAGCGGCTGGCGACCACGGCCACAGATGTGGAAATGAAGGCCGCTAATTTAAATGTCCGTCTTGGCAAACCTTTGACGGGCCAAAACACAGCAGATGTCGGACTGTCGGTAGCGCCGTTGTGATTGACAGTCCGAGCCCGAGCGAGAGATGAAGTGTCGTGAGATGTGGCCCCCACGTTGTCCATGCATCCCCTTGGGACCAGCCAGACCCCAGACCCAGTCACCCGGAATCCGCTGTATTATTGAGTCAGCTGCGGACGTCATCCAAATTTTGCTCTCGTGGCAGGCAGAAGGAACCTGCCGCCCGAGGAGACCGAACCGCCGATGGTGGGTGGCTGAATAGGGTGTGGCGAGTGCGACCTGGCAACGTGCTTTTGGCCGACCCGAGCAAGCCGTGCTGACACTTGGCCTGGGTTGTGTTGTTGCCTTGTCCCTAGCCGAAGCCTAATTTTCATCCGTAGGATCAGCTGAACATCCACCCTTTCAGGATCAACGTTTTGCGAGAGAAAAAGTATCCCAGTATGGGAAGTTGTTCGGACGGAGAGCGGAAATAATAACGCTTATGATCCTGGAAGGGTGTAGAATGTGACGGACGGTCGTATTAATTATGCTGATGCCCTCTACGCTCGTCGAGGGTTGGTTTGTTGTCACCATCGTTTCATGAGTCTTTTCCTTTTCCTCCGCTAGAATTGTCTAGCGCGAGTATCCATTTCGGATGGGCTGTGGGAGAAGGTGATTGGAACACCGATCAAGTGGAAACGGAAACTTGCTCAATTGGGCTCTCGCCGTCACGCCCACTGGTTGCTTCAACATGCCCCACCCACGAGGTGCTCCCGGCAAGGTACTACCTCTGAGGGCTTCAAAAGAGGATGCATCTGGCCGGTCGCACCCATCCCGTGACGAAGGAGGGGCAACGCACCTCGGCTCTCCTGAAATTTGACAACCCCGCCAAACACGACAGCCACCATGACGACGGGCGACACGGTGGAGCTGGCGAGGGGATACGTCTCCAACAACACCACCCAGTTCGACGCAGGCCTCTTCCTGCTCGGCAGGCTCAACGTCGGCCCGGGCATGCACGTGCTCGACGTCGGCTGCGGACCCGGCAACCTGACGGCGCACATCGCCAGCCTGGTGGGCGAGTCCGGGCGCGTGGTCGGCATCGACCCGAGCCCGGAGCGCATCAAGCTGGCCGTCGCGACCTACCCGAACGTCACCTTCCACGAGGGCCGGGCCGAGGACCTGTCGCGCTTCGACGCGGCCAGCTTCGACGTCGTCTTCGTCAACTCGACTTTCCACTGGGTGGCGGACCAGGCGCGGGCGGCGCGCGAGTTCGCGCGCGTGCTGCGGCCCGGCGGCCGGCTGGGCGTCTCGGGCGGCTCGGGCGATTTTGTGGCGCCGTACCAGCGCGTCCGGGCCGATGTGCTGTCGCGCGAGCCGTACGCGGCTTACCGGGAGGCCAAGAGCGAGAGCGCGAACGCCGGTGGCGGCGTGGCGCCCAAATTCGTGACGCGGCGCGAGATGGAGGCGCTGCTGGACGGCGCCGGGCTCGCGCAGCGCGACATTGTCCCCAACACGATCGTCAAGACGGCGAAGGACGGCGCCGCCATGGTCGAGTGGCTGGACACCAGCTCGTCCGGCAAGACGTACGGTGGCATCCCGCCCGAGCTGCGCCCCATGGCCAGGGAGGAGATGATCCGGGAGTGGGACAAGGTCAAGACCGAGGACGGGATCCGGATGGAGCTGGAGCTGTTGGTGGCTGTGGCTACTAAGGGATAGCTGTGCAGGCGAATGATGGGATCCTGCTCACTCGGCAGCGGACTCGGAGTCGGTGTCTGATCACCACGATGCGTGTTTTTTCCTCCTTGCCTGGGCACCCGCGACTACCGCGGAACCGGCATTGTACCCATCCATACAAACTGCTCACCTGCAAAGCACTGGATCAGTCCCGCACGATGAGCAATTTTGAGAAGGAATTGATGGCTGGAAACAGGCCTGCAGTGCTTCCTTCCGAACCGGGCAGTTTTCGAAGCGGGTCCCAGGGTGGAGTGGGAATCAATACCGATCACCGTGAGAGACCAGCTCTCGGCGACGCGGGCTACTCCATCGATGGACCTGGAAATGTGGGTATTTATTCACCGATGAGATACCTAGGTAGGCAGGTACCTACTACTCGCATGAGAGCTCTTCAATGACGCACAGGGCCTGGCCGGACAAGTTCCTCGAAAATATGGACGACAGAAGGGACGTTGAGTCTTCGGACGCTTCCCCACCGATGGCACCGTTTTCTCTTGAGAAGCAGGCCCCTTCTACAAACACTCCCGGCCAAGTCAGCCCCGAAATCCTGGTCTGGTGGGATGAGCCGGAGACCGAGGACCCTGCCAATCCGTTGAACTGGTCGTCCCGCACGAGGTGGCTCAACATCCTGACTGTCTCCTTCATCAGTTTCCTGGTGTGAGTGGGCCCTTTCTTGCTCCTTTGCCCAGCTACCGGCACCCTGACGACAGCCCAAACCCAAACCCAGTCCCCTCGTATCCACCATGCTGGCGCCCGCCGTGCCGCGGGTCATGGCCGACTTCGGCACCGACTCGGGTACCTTTGCCACGTTCGTCGTGTCCATCTTCATCCTCGGCTTCGCCTGCGGCCCGCTCGTGCTCGCGCCGCTGAGCGAGCTGTACGGCCGCGTGCCCATCTACAACGCCACCAACGTGCTCCTCGTCGTCTTCACCGCCGCCTGCGCCCTCGCACCCTCGGCGTCCGCCATGCTGGCCTTCCGCTTCCTCTCCGGTTTTGTCGGCGTCGCCACCATTACCGCCGGCTCCGGCACCATCGCCGACCTGATGCCGCGCGAGAAGAGGGACATGGCTGCGTCCGTATGGTCCGTCGGCACCGTGCTCGGCCCCACGGTCGGCCCCGTCATCGGCGGCAAGGTGGCCGCGACGGCGGGGTGGCGGTGGATGTTCTGGATACTGGCCATGGTGGTGAGGATGGACCCGTCATCTTTACGGCTTGGATTGCAGCTTCTTCGTCTCTCGTCCGTCGCGTTTTTTGCTAATCGTTGCCCACGTCAGCTCACCGTCGCCACGTTGCTCGGCTTTGCTGTCTTTCGAGAGACGTATGCACCCGTGCTGCTCGAGAGAAAGGCAACAAAACTCCGGAAAGAGACCGGCGACCCCCACTATCAGTCCAAGCTTGCATACAAAATACCGGCCGGCGAGCTCTTCAAGAGAGGCATCTCGCGGCCGTCGCTACTGCTTCTGTTCTGCCCGATAGTAACCGTTCTCTGCTCATGCGTTTCTCTCCTCTACGGCACCTTGTACCTCCTCTTCGCGACGTACTCTTTCGTCTTCATCGAGGTCTACAACTTCTCTACGTTTGCGGCCGGGCTAGTCTTTCTCCCCAGTGGGCTCGGCACTCTTTTGGGACTGCTCTATCTGGGCATCATGAGCGACCGGAACGTGCAGAGGCGAGCTGCTGCCGGGGAGATGCCCATGCCCGAAGATCGCTTGCCTCTGCTTATCACGCTGCCCGGCGCGCTGACTTTCCCCGCGGGCATGTTCATGTACGGCTGGGGCATCGACGGTGGCGTCCACTGGATGTTGCCGCTGGTCGGCACGGCCATCACGGGATTCGGCTCCATCCTGATCTTTGCAGGCATCCAGACCTACCTGATCGACGCCTTCGAGGAGTACGCGGCCAGTGCAGTGGGCGCGAACGCGGTCCTACGCGGTCTCGCCGGGGCGCTCCTCCTCCTGAGCGGCTTGGGCTTGTATCGTCTGCTGGGCTGGGGCTGGGGGAACGGTCTTCTCGGGTTCTTGGCGCTGGCCACTGCTCCAATACCATGTATTGTTGGTATCTACGGTGCGAAGCTACGGGCGCTGCATGTAAACCAAGTAGAGCTGTAGTTACAACGAAAATCCGCCCCGTGCTGCCTACATCAAAGCCGAGTTTGTGGCTGCTGCTGCCGCTGCTGCTGCCGCTGCTGCTGTTCCTGTGGAACATCAGGGCCGAAACGCGCAATCAACTCTTCCCTTGAGACGCCTTCCAGCTGCAGCCTCCTCAGATTCCTGCCCATCTCCGCATAGCTCGCACCCGTGGCCATCTCTGCGAGCACGATGACGGCCGAGATGGGCGAGGCGTCGACGCCAAGCCTCTCGGCGAGGCTGTGCCAGGCGACGAGCAAGTGGGGCACGTCCTCGGAGATGTTACGGCTGAGGACAGCCGTTGGGGCGTGCAGCCGGTTGTGCGGCGGCGAGTAGCGGGCCAGGTCGACGAGGTCGCCAAAACGCTGGCCGTAGCACTCGTTGGAGACCTCGACGGCGGTGCGCAGGCGCAGCCCCAACGCGGCGCCGACGTCGATCCGGGCGCGGTCGACCGCCTCGGCCGCGGTGGCCACGGACCGCGTCAGGCCGTTGCGGTAGAGGAGGAAGCCGCCTGTGTTTTGGGTGTCCTCGATGCGTCCGGCGTTCATGAGCACCATGAGCGGGTGCAGGACGCCGTTGATGTTGGACAGGCACACCTCGACCACGCTGCTGCACCACCGCAGCCGCACGCCGGGGAACACGGCCTGTACCTCGTCGGGCTGCACGGCGTCGGCGCCGCCGCGCCGTGCCGAGATGAATACGCACCGCTTCTTGCCGTACAGCTGCAGCCGCCCGTCCTCCATGCGGCACGCGTATGGCGACAGGTTGGTCTCGAGCACGTTGGCCGTTTTTATCCCGGCGTCCTTGGCGAGCAGCAGCGAGAAGAGGTTTCCGGGAACCGCGATGAGGGTGTGGCGACGCAGGTCGTGCGGCCGGAGCTGCTGGAGCATCGTCTCCTGTCCGCTCGACGGGACGGCCAGGACGATGATGTGCGAGAAGGCGACGGCCTCGGCCATGTCGGTTGTGATTCTCAGGTTCACGATTCCTTCAAACACACCCTCGACCCGGAGGTGACCGTTTTGCTGCACCGACAGGGCGTGCTGGAGGTGCGACGGGTGCGAATACACGATCGTCGGCGTGCCGTGTCTCTCGAGTTCTGCGGCCAGAGCGAGCCCTGCCGGTCCCGCGCCGAGGATGGAAACAGAAAAGATGTTGTCCATTGGTGCTGTGGCAAGTGTGGTATCAAACTGCGGAAATAAGATTTGCAATTTTTTGGTCAGAAAATATGACCGCAACTAAAGGTATCTGTCTCGATCTCGTCAAAGCCGGCCAGGCAAGGTGCCATCCTTTTTCTAGACAGACAGACAGGCATGCCAACCACCCCGGCCACAATGATATTACACACCCTACTCACGTCCGCCCGCCTGCTATTTCGCCGACCTCGCTAGCTTCCCATGAGTGTGTGGGCCGCTCGCCGTGAGCCAGTGGGCGTCGATGACGAGGGAGCACTCCCGTGGTCTAGGCCAGGGGCTGATCCATCCGATCCAGTCCGCCAGCTGCCGGTTTCTGCTTGAGTGTTGCATCCGGGACTCTACATGCAGCGCGCGCACCTTGACCCCGCCCCGTGTGCTCGGAGCCCCGAAAGGGTGAGCAAGTTTGCTCCCGTTATTTACTGTGGCGCAAACTCGCCCAGCTGCCCGCGGCTAACGCGTGCAGGCCGCGATGTCCAAACTCAAGTGATCGTAATCTAATCGCTTCCTTTTGGGTTGTGGCTGGCCCTCCTTTCTTTTGTTCGTCCCCGTTGGTCATGTCACCAAGGCATTTGACCTTTCTTCGCCATCGTGTCTTCCATAGAACCTCTTCCAGGCCTAAACAGACGAACAGCCTTTGCCATCGCTCTACTCGACGACCCTCATAAAAAAATTTCCATCGTCTTCGTCGTTGAGACCCCGATGGGGGTGCTGGCACCGCAGCTCCCTTATCATGGGCGCCGGGTGGGTCTCCCTGGTGGATCTGCGCACGGGAGCCTGAGCCTGGTGAGTGTTCAGTTACCGCAAACATTGAAAGCCGACAGTGCATAATAAGGAAGTTTTATAATTAAACGATTAGATCACAAAAAGCCTTCGTTCCCATTCCCTCCCCTTTGTACTGATAATCCCTCCAATATCAACTGCTCCACCGTTTCCAAGCCCTTATTCCCATCCGTTCCATACCGCTCCCAAGCGTCAACCGTACGCGCGAACGGATCCAGTATGAGACATGGCGCTCAGGCCAGTACCACAACCAGGCCCGGCACGCCCAGCACCAGCACGAAAGCGGCCCTCTCCCGCCCGGCGCCAGCTGTGACGGGCGGCGTCGTCTCGGGGCCGCGCGTGTCCCTGTTGGTGCTGGCCGGAGGCCCGCGGCCGCCCGTGCGCCACGTCACGTTGTTGGCGGTCGAGCTGTAATAGTAGCGGCCGTCGTCGGACGGCGGCGGCGGCGGCGGCGTGGTGGTCGTGCGTACCGAGGAGGAGGAGGAACACCCGGTAACCGTGTGCGCGACTGTGGCGCGGGTGGCAGAAGCCTGTTGCGGCAGACCGGAGCACGAGGATGAGGACGAGGATGTGCTGCCGGTTCCTGGCGACGGTGCCGCCACCGCATCCATCCCCCGCAGATTTCCCGCCGCCGCCGCTGGGGCCAGAAGAAAAAGGGATGTGGCAAGAATCAAGAAAGTGTGTTTGGACCACATCTTCGTGTGTTTGGGCGCGACTGCTTCACGGAGTATTATGCGTGCGTGCGACTGGGGTTTCCACCCCATGCGACCCTCCGAACCTCGGTCGAGCCGTTAGCTTTATAGGTGGCAGCTAGGTACCTACGGCTAAGGCTAGCTAGCCATGTCTATCCATTGTATTGGTGGTATTGCATGAATGCAAGTCAAGGTGGGCGTGAACTGCCGGAATACTGCCAGGAATGCTGGATGGCTCTAATCCTGATGACAGGGACCTTGCGCGCTGATTACCTAAGCATTGGTACAATGACGGACAATGCTCTGCAGCTATTCAGATATTCCCTGGTTCTCCCCGAAACTGCTGGAATGGCCGGACGTCCCTTTCGAAGCCACGCCGGAGGGCTTCTCGGTGGTGAGTAATGAATCGAACGGTGCCAGCCTCGTCTCTTTCTCTATCTTGCACACGAGCATCGTCCTCCCGTACTTGGAGTTTGGCCCATCTGCTCCTTCTTCTCCAACTCTTCTCCTTCCCGGGTTCCGGGGTCCGAATCTTCCTCCCAAGTTCTGAAATCCGAAAAGCCTTCCCACTCCTCATATGGCGTGCAAACACCCAGCCTCCTGCGAAACTCCTCCATTCTCTCCTCCAATGGCGCCGCTTCGGACTCCAATCTTTCAAAGAGAACATTCAGCGCCACTTTTAAATCCGGTGGAATTGGAACTTTTGCCAGTCCCCAATATGTCCAGCCTCGGTCGTTATCATCGGTCAGCCTGCTGCCATCCTTCATGGATTGCTCTGCGAAACGTGCCAGCCGTAGAGGAGTCTCGTCTAGAGAACCGTCGGACGGTAGCGGGTAAATACTCTGGCTCTTCGGCCATGTCAGGTAGATATCGATGGACTTGCCCCGGTCTCTCGCGACCGCGACCGGCCGGCTGCTCCCAATGCTGCTATCCATCATATCTGGTGATCCAAAGAGCACATCCAGCTGGGCAAGATCTGGCAGTCCCCACAGCTGAACCGCCATGGCGATTAGCGTCGGCGCCGGGCATGCCAGGATGACAATTACCTGTTTAAGGACTTCGTCGTGGCCCATTCTGGTAAACACACTCTCTATAGTGTTACCGTTGTAGAATGGCGCAACGCAGAGGTAGCCACGGTCGGAGGACGTATATGAGAGCCTGACATAAAACTGCACCTCGTCTCCCAGGTCGGCTCCGTTGGCAACCAAAAGCGCAATGTGGTCCAAGAACTGCTGAGCGTGGCTCCGGGTGCGCGGGCAGAGACAAACATCTCCCCACATAGACGATACCAAGGCTTTGATGGGAGTCCTGAGAATGGTCATCTCTGTACGGCTCCACATTGGGCGGATCTGGCAGGGCCCATTCCACGATGCAGAGGCTCCCATGTGCAAAAGATGCCGCATTCCTGCGAACCGGACATCGAGGTCGTCGTCGCGCCACCGTCGTGAGAAGGTACAGAGCAAAACAAGAAGCTCCGACTTGGTTGGGCCGTCAAGGTTCCTGGTTTCGACCATCTTCTGGATTATTTCCCACACAACACTCAGTGCCGGGCCCAGAGAATAGCCGACCCGGATCCAATATTCACCCTGGCGTCGCACAATCTCTTCAGAGCCGACCAGGAGTGACCGCCCCGGGAGCTGCTCTAGATGTACGTTCTGGGTTGGCACTGTGAGCTTGGTGTGAATGCATCCCTCATTGAAAACCTGCTCGCATTGCAGCAGGAGCCGGGCCAGATCGTCCTTCGAATGCTTGACTTTATTGTCCCACGGGCTAACAATACCTGACAGGACGCCGCCGACGTCGAAGCCGAATATCCTCTCAGCTTCCGGAGACCGTTCACGTAGATTTTGGAACGCGTGCGGGATTCTGAACAGTCTCAATTCGGCCAGCGTCGCCTCAGCGTAACGCAAGTTTGCAGCCCCGTTGTGAGGTGCGCCATTATGGAATATGTGTTGACCCTCAACCGTGTCGACGAGGAAATCTCGGGCGGTTCGATGCGGGAAGGACACCTTGGAACGGTCGACGTAGGGCGCCAGCGCATCATACTCCTTGCCGTGCCAAGGTATCAAAATCGGGCGATGCATGCCGTACGACAGTGCGACCTGTTTCCGAGGTGTCGGACACTCAAGAAGCCCGGCGCAAGTGCTTTCCAGCTCTCGCAGTGTTGTCTCGCACGCTTGGATCAGGCATGGCGCGGGCGCATGGGTCGGTATGTCGAGCTCGAGCAGACGTTCGCGCATTTGGCGATTCGTTGCCACCATGAAGTGAAATATATTCGGCGCCGGGTTCGAATCCACATCAGCCAGCTGTAGGCACAAGGCCGCGACCTCTCGACGACGCGGGGTGTCGACGTCGGCGCGGCTCCACATGTCCTTGTACAGCTCCATGAGATCCTCCGGCAAGGCATCTATTCGGTGGCGCAAGTCCTCCACGGTCTCGCCTCGGTGGAGGGCGCGTGATAGTGTTTTGACGGTAAGACATAGCCAAAGGAAGACGCCCTCAGCCTTCCAGACGAGTTCATCCACAAGCCACTCTCTGAGAGCATCGTGATTCGACGGCATTTCAAATCCCCAGAAGGACTGGCGCGTAATGATGATTTTATAGTCAGGTGGGACAGTCATCTTGTCTTCGCCGTACCGACGGAGGTCCTCCAGGTTGACTTGCTCCAGGCGCAACTGCGGATAGGCAACCAGCCGCTGCAGGAGAATCGGCTCTCGGCGCGACCCTAGGCAGAGTTTGAGCCTGCCGGCTTTCCCGTATCGCTCTTCGAGTTCCTCAGTAACTTCGAGGAGTTGAAGCACACCATCTTGCGGAAGCACTTCATCAAGGCCGTCAAGAAACATGACGACAGGCGAAGGATAGTATCGCATCACGTCATGAAGAGTACTCATCAGCTCTTCGTTTGACCAGTCGGTGTCGGCGCCCTTCCGGAGCATCAACTCGTGGTCTTGCAGGAACCGGTCCACAGACGCGGGAGTTTCGGAAAAGAGTTGGTGAAGCAGAGAGCATAAAAGACCTCTTATGCTTTGCTGCATCGGAGTTCCGGGCTTCCAGAAGAAGTGCGATATGACAACAGCAACTTCGGCATTCCACAGTCTCAAGTGATCCCTTATCTTGGGCTGGGCCATGAGATATTTCATCAGCGTGGTTTTCCCTGCGCCGGGTTTGCCGCTGATCCAGTACGTCGTCGCTGTCGACCTGAGCCAGTCCACGAAGCTGTCCCACGTGATCTCGCCGTGGCCAGTGTCTTCTTGTTCGCCATCGCTTAGTGACATGTCATCATCGTCCCTTTGTTCGTCATCATTTCGTGCCGTCTCAGCATCGCTCCCGTCCTTCAAAACCCAGTTAAAGGTTCCAGGGTGCGAAGACTTGACTAGGGAGCGCCTCTCGTTCATTCGATCGAAGTTCAAACTCTGCAGCAGTCGGGCCCTTTTGGACTCCAGTGAGGCAACTTCCTCTCGTCGAGCCGCGTCGCGGAGAACCAGGTTCGCGTGGCTCTTCACGGAAGCTTCGGTCTGACGAGCGCTTTGCGTAACGTGGAGCTTGATGGCCTTCTCGCTTTTCGTGATTTCCTTGGTGGTATACTTTCTGGTCACGTCGGCTTCGGCGGATACGTGAAGAATGTCGTCGCGTCGCCCTTTGCGATAATCATCGACGAAGGCGTGCAGGTCGGCGGCAAGGGAGGATGTGCAGGTATCCATTCTGCGCGACCTCTCGCTGCTCATGGTCAGGGCAATTAGTGACGCGAGGATCCAGGAGGATCAAGCGGAATGGACAACGTACTCGAGCTTGGTCAGAAGCCCCATCTGCAACAGCCTCTCGGCTTCCTTCAGGTTCCCTTCCAACTTGTCCAGTCGCTTCTTTCTCCAGGCCGTCTTCGCCACGACCTTGAGTGTGGCGACCAGCTTCCCTCTGGTGGAGTGTCCGCTCAGAAAATTCACCTCTTCGACCAGATCACGCGCTGCGCGCTGGGACTTGGTGGCCAGATCAAAGATCTGCTGGTCTTGGGGCTTGGGCTTTGCCTGGCCCGACCGCGCCACGGTAGCGTCTGTTGTGGCGGAGAGGATCTGGTCCGAGAGGTCTTTGAGAACTGTGCCATTGTGTTTCAGCGCAGGGTCGAGCTCGCCGTCTTTGTACACTCGCCTAGCAGCCGAGACGGTCTCGATTCCCATCCGGACTACCTGCAAGATGTTGCAGGCGAGCCCCAGGGCTGCGATCGGCTCCAGACCTGACATTTTGCCTGCTAGCACGGTTGGTCTAGTCGGTTGAAATGAGGGAGAGCCGAGGGAGAGACCAGGAGCAGAGAGGATGGAGGGGGCGGGGTAATCTGGAAAAGATGTGGTCAGGCTGCGGCTGACCTGGAGGCTGTCAGGCTGGGCGATGCAAGACCAGGTAATTAAAAAACCGGGTTTTATCAGAACAATAACAATTTTCGGTTTATAGCCGGCGGTTAAAAAATTGAGCCTTTCTCGATTGTATAAAAGCAGGTAAAATGATGCGTTTGGTGCTGGGAAAAGTGATGAATAAACTAGCAAAAGCGGGACCTACCCCGATCCATAAACACCTGCACTCCTAATTACAAGGTAACACATCTTTCTATAGCTTGTTATATACATTTAAGTTTTCCAAGCCTGCCTATGTTGTAAAACCCTTACAAACTGTTTCTAGCCTTTTTACCCGCTGGGGCTGCGGAGACGCCGTCAACAGTGATCTGGGCTGGGAGCCACTTGCCTGCAACCGTGCCGTCGTACGAGAGCGAGGCGAGCGAAAAGGTGTTCAGCTCCGAGACCAGGACGGTCGAGTTGAGGGCCACAATGCGGTGCGACATGGCGTTCTGCGTCGGCAGGGAGATGTACTCCTCGCTTGTGATGGCTGAACCGGCGGCGTCGAAGCCCACGCGGATCAGTGCGTCGGCAGAGTTCTTGCTCAGAAGCGTGGTCGACAGCAGCCAGAGCCCCGGGCCGGCCTCCTTGGTCGTGGCGTCGGCGACGTGCAGCAGGGCCGCCTTGCCGCCGATCATGTTGGGCTTGTCGAGGCGGAAGAACTGCAGCTCGCCCGTCTTGGGGTCGACGCGGCCAAAGGTGCCGGTGCCGCCCGTCGCGTTGCCGGCCAGGCTGAACCAGACGCCGCGCAGAGGGCCCGAGTCGACCGTGGTCATGCCGACCGGGGTGTTGCCGACGCTGGGCGGGATCGGCAGCTGCTCCGTCTTGCCCGTCCTGACGTCGATGCGCATGATGGACGACGACGTGTCCTGGGTGACGTAGATGAGGCCCGTGTTGGGGTCCTCCTTGATGAAGACGGGGCTGTCGAGGCAGGGGTACAGGACCGGTTTCGTGCCGTCCAGCTCCGAGGAGAAGACGTAGAAGCCTTTCGTCTTGGGAGACGCCATCTTGAGCCCGGCCCAGACGCGCCCCTTGATCTCGAAGACGCAGTGCGGGCCGTTGCCCGGCTCTGGGATGTCAATAGTCTTGAGGATGGTCGGTTTCTCGTCCAGCGTCTTGCGGCCGGGATCCACGAGCAGCAGCTTGTTCTCGTACTGCAGCGTCATCCAAACCATGCCCGGCAGCTTCTCGGACGGCCACATGCCGTGCAGGCCAGACTTGTCGTCCTTGCCCATGGGGAACGAGCGGAGGTCGACGGGCTGCTCGGTCTTGGGATCCAGCTGGATCTTGACGAGGTGGCTGTTGGACATCTGCGAGAGCACGACGAGGTCGGTGCCGGGCACCCGCGCGAACTCGTGCGTCTCGGTCGCCACGGGGAGCTGGTACTCGACAACGTGGCGGCTGGGAATGGAGCTTGCCGCGTGAGCCCCGGCCAGGGACATGCCGCCCAGCAGAGCAGCAGAGAAGAGGTTGAGCAGCATGTTGGAGGACTGGATAATAAAAGAACGAATGACGGGTTCCGTTGCTTGGAGGCCGCCAGATAACCACGAGATAGGTCGAGTGAGGGTGAAACGGCTTCCCGGAAGAGTGACTGTGAGGCGAGGAACAGACTTCTCGCTGCCCCAAAGTGGCCGAGCTTCTGCCAACTTATACCATCTCAACTTGCTAGCTGCATTCCGTAGTCCGGCGCGTCGGTGAAACCCAACGGATCGACAGCGCCATTGAATCGGCGGCGCGATGATCGCCGCACCTCCCTGCCCCAATTGGACATGGATGGCACTAACCCTATCCTAAGGGGTTCACGAGAACCGACGGCACTTCTTCGTTCCCCAGACTATTTTTAACAACCTCCGGACAACCGATTTTCGGACCGATCCCAGCGGGCGCCCCGGCCCATGTGACAACTTTCCAAAGGGCAAAGACCCGCCAGCAACATCCCTTTCTCCCCTGAGCAGCGAGTCATGTTGACACGCGGCCGGTCCTAGGCACCCCCGTGCCACTCTCCCGGGCCTAACACTATGTCCTAGTGCCTGGCACCGTATTCTGGCGCCATTGCTAGGACCAGAATTGGCCGGCACCCGGCCGCGGCTTTACCGTGATGAAATATATGGATGAAACTAAAGTCTGCAATGCCCCCGCCTCTCGAAGATCCCGGCCTGAAAAAGATTCAGCCCTAAGGTCAACCAAAGGCCTGAACGTGCACATAAAGTACCACACCCTAATAGATATTACCATTCGTCGCAGGGGGGCGCGCAGATCCCGACCAGGATCCTATCGGACATCCGTCCGCCACCGACCTTGGAGCTCCGACTGTGATCTAGCTGTGCCTATCCAAGCCGCCGCCGGAGCCGCAGGCGCCCAGCAGCTTAAGGCTCTGGCTGCTATGCTTGGCCAGCGACATGACCGTCTCCCAAAACTAGTGGCGGTGAGCATTGTGCACATATCAGCGGAGAAAAGCGAAGGGTGCTCGTGATGAAACGAACGTAGAGGCAGAAACGGACGAGGAGAGACGCTGGAACTCGATTCAAAGAATGCATAAGGGGTGCCATCGTTGCCTTTGGTAATGCCGCGCGAATACGAGGCGGCGTAGGTCACGTCGTTCTCCTAACACACGCTTCTAACCGCCGGCGGGCCCGGTTCGGGATAAAAGAATAAAAAAATAAAAAAAATAAAAAAGAGCCCGTGGCTGTGGCAGAGCCCGAAACAGCGGCAGCTATAAGGGAGACGAGCTTGATGCAGCACATTAGCGAAGGAAAAAAAAGACGCGATTGTGGCAGCGATGGTGATCCATACCTAGTGGCCAGACTCTAGCCAGATATGTTGCGGCCCCACGCCAGTATGTATTGTAGACCAGTCTATAAACATCAGATCATCTCATTATACGAGTAGTGGCGCAGCCACCTTCCAGCGAGCCGCATCCTGTGCACCCGTGCAACGGGATGAACGGCCCGATTTGGTACATTTCGCCTAAGCAAAGTTAAATTAACGGACGTCACGAGTGCAATTTCTACCTATGTGCACACCCTCCAGTACCATAATGTTCAATTCATCCGAACTCCCATCGGGTTTACTAAGGGAGACAAAAGAAAAAAAAAAAGCATTTCCAAATGGGAGGCGTTCGGATGAAAAGCGGGAGATGCAGCGATTATGATCCTGGAAGGGTGTGGGTACCTAGACCTTTCCAGGATGGATTATAAACTTTACTTTTATGGGCCGTTCGTGCAGCCCGCTACCTTCTCCACCAGGTGTTTGGTAACCCCCTGGCAGGTCAGGGGAGCCATTGAACTCTGATGTTTATGTGCTATGCTTGAGAGGTTCACACTGCCCAGGATCGCGAATCTCAGGGGGCGTACTATCGTCGATCCTCCACACGAGCGGCCGTGGGCACCAAGGATAAGGCTGGAGAAATCTCACATTTCCATGGGGGCGGTGCTGCTTCGGCCGTAGCCAGGAACCGCCTGGCTGGCCATGTACAAGCTGAGCCCATGGAGGTCCCGGGAGTTACAGGAGAGCTACGCCGTATCAAGTGGCGCTGACATGTTACCGCAGAGGTTATTAACACAGGGGATTCTAAGCCAGCCAGCCGTGACACAGAAATCCTGGCACAAAGGAGATGGCGGTGGTCGCGAGCATCCTTGTGGAAATACCTGTCGCTTGCGGGTTTGTTGCTGTACATCGAGCGAAAGTGGCCCGCCGATCTGTGCAGTCATGTGATCAACATCCGTCATCCCAACCTCCGTCCACGCACATCATACCACGCCAAGCGCGGATGCTTACTTAAAAGATTTCCTTTAACGCGGGCACTTTGCGGATCGCCGTCGATACGGCCGGGTGCCCAGCTTTTCGGCGGCGACCACAGCTAGACTACAAGCGCTGTGACTGCCAGGGCGCCATTACAACCGTGGTCAACAACTGCCAATACATACCTAGGTGCCAATTACCTACAAGAAAAACTTCCGGGCCCACGTGGACGACACGGAGAAATGGATTTGGCAGCAACGGGCTGATGAAGCTGCACTAAGATGTCACCAGGCGCCTGACGCCCAAACCAGCAAGCTCAAAGCTGCTGCCCGGCAAGGAGCACCGCCGTTCGGAGACGTATCAAAACGCTGAAGAGACTCTACAAGGCTGCCGGCGAACCGGCCAAGTGCGAAGAAGCAAAGACGGCGTGAATATTAACACGTTGTTCTTGAGCGCGTGGATGCGGGGCCTGTCGGTCGAGAGCGTCGACACCCAGCCGTCTGTTATCCATAACCCGCCGGACCCCAGAACGAGTTCCCCTGTATTAGCTTGATCAAGGGCAGTCACACTGGTGGCTAAGTTCGATGCTCGTAGGTGATGCCGCTCGTCATCTCCTTCCCGCAGGGGACATACGTAATCCGTCAGCTCCAACAAGACCATGTACTTCCACCACCATCCCCGGCGACCCTCATCAGCGGCCCGTCCTGCTGGCCCTCCCGTAGTTACAGGGGCTGACTGGGCGTTCTCGGTTCCGACTATATACTGCGTCCCGGACGCCGGCGGGAAAACCAGTGGCGCACATGGCATACAGCAGTTTTTGTACCAGGTCCGCAAAATTCCACCACTGAGATCGGCAAGACGCCCCGACATCACCGCTCAACATTAACTTCTACATGCGCTTGTCTATCGTCGCGTGGATCGCGTGGGGACTCTCATAGAGTATGGCCAGCGGCGGACTGCTCCACGAAGGCGCCGGCCGGCCGGCCGGCCCCGCAGCGTCGACCACAACTGCATCACCGCCAGCCCCGTAACGCACATCACGGCCAGGGCAGTGGTTGCTCCCAAGATGGGCCTTGCAAAGCGCACCGCCTGCGCCAAGACTGGCGCGACCCCACTTAGATGCCGGCTCGGCGCGCCCGGGGTCCACCTGCTTGTCAGTGAAAAGGAAGGCCATCCCTTTAAGCACTGTTGGGGCCCGGCACTGGAATAGGACGAGGTCTCCAGAATTTATCCCTGGTGAGAATATCTTGCTGATTGAGAGAGGGATCGGCGGGTCGGGCACCTAACGGCACTCAGGGATGAGCCTGGTCGGCGGCACCGGTCAGGGAGCTCCTGATCAGGGAGAATGCCGAGAAACAAAGGCATTTTATTGTATCCGGACGCATCTTTGGCCAGGACATCTATGCATAATCGTCCTCCCTTGTGGGGGAAAAATCGTGCAAAAACATAGCCCTTTCGACAAAGACCCAGTTTCCAGCTTAAAGCGCAATAGTTGCCAAGCAAAAAGCCTCCAAAAAGCTCTCAATATCTTTATTCCCCGGCCGTCTTTGCACCGGACCAGATAGGTGCGGTGCGGTCAGTCATCGATCATCGATGCATGGAAAGTCAATCCGCCAACAGTGCCAATTATATAGTGCTAATAGTTGTTCGCACCATTTCCCCGGACAGTTCCCTCACTGGTTCTTCCAGCTGTGCGTCAGGGCCCTTGCCTTGTGATTTTTTTTGTGCCTTCTCCCTGGTCAGGAGCCCCCTGACTGTTGCCGCTGATCAGACCCAATGAATGCAATCTAAATGCAAATATATAAAATCCTCGCTTGGATGGTATTTTTCTGTACAGAACAACAAGCTGCTGTTATTATAGAGCGCCCCTTTTCGCGAGTTCTGTCTCGCGAAAAACTGCCCTCAGGTGCCCCCGCCCCTCGCAAACTTCTCGTTACCGGCGGTTTCGGACCTGCCCGGCCCAGAGCCGGCCTCCAGCTCGCGGGCGACTGCGGATCCCTGCATCTCGTGCATGCCTCCCCCGTGCAGGTGGTTGTCCGCGGACGCCTCGTGCGGGTGCGATGTGTACGGCGTCGGGGCCTCGAACGTGTTGGCACCGGCGTTCGTCTGTGGCGACGCGTGCTGTCCATACGGCGTGAACGGGCTGCCGCTTTTGGCGTACTGTTCTCCATACTGATGCAGGTCGGCGTACGGTTGCGGCTGGAAGGTGCCGCCGGCGCTGCTGCTGCCCGGCTTGTAGTAGTCGGACGTCATGTTTGCGTGGGGACTGTCCGTGCCGACATCCCCGCGGCGCGCCGCCTTGCGCCTCTTCCAGAAAAAAAGTACGAGAGCACCGATCAGAGCTAGGGCGGCGATGGTCGCGCCGACGCCGATGCCGGCTGCCGCGCCGCTCGAGAGGCCGGCGGCGCCCGGCCCTGGTTGGGGAGTGGACGAGCCGGAGCTGCCGGCGGGGTCTGTTGGGGACGCGGGGGCGTTGTTTGGACTTCCGCTGGTGCTTGTGCTTGTCGCGCGCGTCGTCCCTGAAGTGGATGATTGCGTCTCTGTCGAGGCGGGAACTGGTGTCTGAAGAGGACGGGATTCGTTTTAGCAAAAATAGGAACAAAAGGCAGTCAGTCCGCCTGAAGATATCAAGGGCGTATACGGAGCACACACGTTGGAGTAAATGGTGGAGAAGGCGCCGTCGTTGACGGCCTTGCGGCTGGAAAATACCCAGTGCTGAGCAACCTGGGGGCCGACCTTTTGGCCATTAACAGTCTCGCCTTCGATGTCCGAGTTGAGGAAGACGGCGTCGCCCGGGTGGACGTCGAGGGCGTAGCCGGTACCGTTGCCGACGTTCTGGATCTTCCACGAGTTGATGCCGTCGGACCTGACCCACCGCGTGATGATCCACTTCTGGCTGTCGTCCGAGGTGGTGCGCATCATGCAGGCGCGGGTGCGCATGGGGTGGATCTCGTCCGTGTTGTAGCAGGCCGCCAGCTGCTGCTGCACGCCCGTGCTGGAGCTCCGCAGCAGGTAGCGGTCCTTTTCGCCATTGACGGGCTGGAACTGCCACATGGTCCCGCCGTTCCAGACGCGCATGCCGCCGCCGGAGATGGTCTGCAGTGTGTTGTCCAGCGGCTTGGTGCCGTTGTCCACGCGCGTCTCCGAGATGGCGTACCACGCGTTGGGGTCGATCGACGTGGCCATGGCGGGCAACTGCTGGCGGTGAAGATGCTTGCGCTGTGTCTCCGACGTCGACGCCTAGCGTCTCTGCGCCCTCGAAATGGCACTTGCTGGGATCCGGCACCTGGCCTAGATGGTGGTATGCGATATGAGATATCCGGGAGGACGGGAGTGGGAACGTGACAAAAAGAGAATTGGGCAGAGAGAGGGAAAAGGTCATCAAAAAAATCAGAAGTCAGAGGCCAAGCATAAGCAGTGCGTAGTTCAAGCGCGCTGGCGCTTGACAGAGAGACCGGGTAGGCAGGCCGTCAGCAAAACAAGCAAATCGAACAAAACCACGACATCAGGAAGGAAGCGGCTTTGATGAAATCCGGCCGCCCGCAGAGTGGTGCCTGACACACCACTTGCGGCTGGCTAGGCGTGCCAGGGGGGGCGGCGGGCATCCGGATTGTTTTTGCCGCCAGAGATTGCGCCTAATGGCAGCCAAGCAAGCCGCGCCGTTTCGGCCATTCGGATTGGGTCGATTACTGGCTGACGGGCTCTGCGCCGCAACGCAGGATTCGAGCTGCGGCCCGTTCTGGAGGTGATGGGCGGCATCAGACGCTAAGGGACAAAAAGAGCGACCCAGTGCGGTGGGGCCAATGAGAGACGACCCGCGCCCCACTGTGATGCAAGGCCCCCAGCCAAGTCGGCGAGGCGATGCTTAAAAGAGGGCTACCGCAAAATAAATCAAAATAAATGGCACTCTGCAACGTTTCCACACGGATTCCCCCAGCAAAGAAGTCATACCCGAGCGGGCAAAGGCCAACAAAAGGAAGGGAAAAAAAAATGCCTCCCCACATCACCGCGACGCAAAAATTACGGATCCTGGCCGTCTGCGAATTTCTCAATGATCATCAACTTCCCTGCAACCACAGCGACGTCTTCCGCTGGGCTGGAGTCTCCAAGGGAAGCGGCTGGCGGATCCTCGCTGAGCACCGCACCCAGCCCTCGCTGGCCGACCACCCCAACTACCCCGACCGCCGCGGCAGGAAGAAGATATTCACAGACGAGGACGTACAAAAGATGAAGCGAGCGGTCGAGGAGCACCAGCGCGAGGGCCGCGCTCTCCGCTGGGAGCAGCTGCCGGCTGCGGCGGGCATCGACAAACGGGCTTCGCACGAGACGGTTCGGATGGTGATGAAAAAGGTGGGGGTCACAGGTTCACCGTCGGGGCTGAAAAAGGCCCCTTGCTGAGGGGAGCGCGTCATTCACGTGGAAGGAGCGGGACGTCTGTGTTCCACGCCGCAAGGAATTTTTATTTCTTTAGAGAATCTTTTATTTATCAGCATGAAATATCTAGTGATCACCAGCGAATCTACCTTCGAACGTCCAACCCAGATTCTATCCCGCGCCAAGCCACTGTACCCACCGTTGATGATATCCGTCCATGAACTCAGGGCACCGTATCCAACAACCTCGCCCGAGTCTGAGCAAGACTATCCACGGTCTATCAACAACCATTACACATTATAAAGCTCCAAGCCATATCTCACAAGCGACCGCCCTCAATCAGACCTTGCGGTCCAGGCTCTGGCCCTCACACATCTTGGCGTACATGCCGCCCTTGGCCAGCAGCTCCTCGTGCGTGCCGGCCTCCTCGATGCGCCCGCCGTAAAACACGCAGATGAGGTCGGCGTCGCGCACCGTCGACAGCCGGTGCGCCACGGCCACCGTGATGCGCCCTCCGGTGCGTGCCGCCGTCGCCAGCGCCCCCTGCACCACGCGCTCCGACTCGGTGTCGAGCGCGCTCGTGGCCTCGTCGAGCAGCAGCACGCGCGGCTGCCGGATCAGCGCCCTCGCGATCGCGATCCTCTGCCGCTGGCCCCCAGACAGCTGGCTGCCGCTGGTGCCGCACGCCGTGCCCGTGCCCTCGGGCAGCGAGCACACAAAGTCCCACGCGTTGGCCGCCCGGAGCGCCGTCTCGACGGCCTCGTCCGACGCGCCCGCCGTGGCGCCGTCCGCCTCGTCGTCGGCCACGTCGACGCCGAACGCCACGTTCTCCCGGATCGACCCCGGGTACAGCGTCGGCTCCTGCTGCACCAGCGACACGTGCCGTCGGTACAGGCGCGGGTTGAGCTGCCGCAGGTCGTCGTCCCCGTCGATCCGGATGCTGCCCCGCGTCGGGTCGTAGAAGCGCTCCAGCAGCGCCATCACCGTCGACTTTCCGCACCCCGACGCCCCGACCAGCGCCACGAACTTGCCCGGCAGCACCTCGAGCGACACCCCGCGCAGCACCTGCGCGTCGGGCCGCAGCGGGTACGAGAAGCGGACCGCCTGCAGGTCCATGCTGGAGACGTCGTCCCGCGGCGCCCTATCCCTGTTCTCGTCCGTCTCCCGGATCGTCGGCTCGAGCCCGCGCAGCCAGAAGTAGTAGTGGACGGCGCGGAGCCCCTTGGTGAAGCTGCTCGAGTAGGTGAACATGATCCCCGCCTGCTGGCCCGCGAAGAAGACGCCGTAGAAGGAGACGAAGAACTGGTAAAACGACACCTCGCCGAACGACATGAGCAGCGACCCGTACCAGAACCCGAGCGCCAGGATGAAGTACTCGACCGCCTGCGTGAAGGCGTAGAAGACGAACATGCCGAACAGCGACGGCGTCAGGCCCGCGATGGCCTCGTCCAGCTCGCGCGTGTACTTGTCCAGCACGGCGCGCTCCGTGGCCAGCGACGACACGGTGCGGATGGCCAGGATGGCCTCGGACGCGATGGACGCGCTCGTCGAGAAGCGCCTGTCGGCTTCGGCGTCCATGCGCGTCTCGAGCCGGATGCGCACGTAGCCGGCCGCCATGAGCGGCGGGATGCCCGCGAAGAAGGCGACGAGCCCGAGCTTCCAGGAAAACGCGACCCCCAGGACGCTGGACGCGATGACGGTCAGGAACGCGATCACCACCAGCCCGATGTTGAACCCCATCAGCTCCAGCGCGGCCTGCGGCTCCGAGTCGAGACGCGACGTGAGGGCGCCGACTGTGTTTTCGTCACGGTCGAAAAAGCGCAGGTCCTGCCGCAGGAACAGGTCGAGCATGTCGCGGCGCATCTGCCGGTTGATGTTCTGCGCGATCGTGTTGGTCGTCCACCCCATGATGAAATAGGCCACGAAGGCGCCCGCCGACAGCACGATGAACATGGAGGCCAAAAAGTTCCCACGCTGCTGTGCGGCAGCGGGGGTGGCCGTGTTGAACACGTCCAGCGTCTGCGCCAACAGGGCGATCTGAGCCGGGATCACACTAGCTGTTTTTGTTTGTGGAACCGTCAGCTTTCTGTTGAGCCAGGCAGTGGCGTGGGAAGCCGGGCGGGAAGGGGAGCAAATCAAGAGGGAAACTTACTGGCAAGGAGGCTGTCCACAGCGAGGAGCACATACCACCATTTGAGCTGCGGGGTGGCTATCACCAGCCTCCAGATGGTCATCAGCACACCTGGCCTCTTGTACAGGTCGAAGTCCTCGCGCCCCTTGAGCGACTCCATATGCTGGCGCTCCGCCGTGGCGTAGCGGACGATGGACTGCGTCGGCACCGGCTCCTCCCCGTCCGCCGCCGCACCACCACCAACCGCCCGCCCTGCGTCGCCAACCTTGTCGTCGCCGCCACCGCTTGTGCTGGCGCTGGCCGTCACCTCGTCTCCCTCCTCGGCCTGGTCCGCAGCGTCCGTGATCAGGGTCTGCGCCCGCACCATGCGCGCGTACATGCCCTCGCCGCGCGCCACCAGGTCCTCGTGCGTGCCCTGCTCGACGATCTGGCCGTCCGCCATGACCACGATGTTGTCGGCGCCCCGGATCGTGGCCAGGCGGTGCGCAATGACGACGGTGGTGCGCTCGCGGCTCGCGTTGTCGAGCGCGCGCTGCACGATGGCCTCGGCGTGCGGGTCCAACGCGCTCGTGGCCTCGTCCAGCAGCAGGATCTTGGGGTCCGACACGATGCTGCGCGCGATGGCCACGCGCTGCTTCTGGCCGCCCGACAGCAGGCCGCCGCGCTCGCCGATGCGCGTGTCGTAGCCGTCGGGCAGGTCCGAGATGAAGTCGTGCGCAAACGCCGTGCGCGCCGCCTCCTCGATCCGGGCGCGCTGCTCGGCGGCCGGGGCGTGCTCGAGGGCGGTGCCGACGAGGCCGCTGGCGATGTTGTCGAAAACGGTGCCGTTGAACAGGACGGGCTCCTGCTGCACGAGCCGGGCGTTGGTGCGCAGCCAATTGAGGTTGAGCGTGTCGATGGGGCGGCCGTCGAGCTTGATGGTGCCGGACTCCGGGTTGTACCAGCGTTCGATCAGGCCGATGATCGTGCTCTTGCCGGAACCGCTAGGTCCCTGTCCGTTTTGAGGCAAGGCGTTCAGTATCATGGGCTATGCTGGTCACGAAGCAGATGTAGGCAGACAAGCAAGCAGACGACTTACAACAAGGGCGGTCACCTTGCCAGCCGGGATGTCGAGCGTAAAGTCCTTGAGAACGTGGACGCCGAGCCGGGTCGGGTAGGCGAACGAGATGCCTTCGATTTGCAGGGCTCCCACAGTGTCGGTCGGCTTCTCGCCCGAATCGTCGAATGGGTTGATCTCGGAGACGCGGTCGATGAGCGTGAACAACTCCGCAGCTGCCGATGACGCCCTGCTGAAGGCAACGCTAGAGGGCGCAACGGTGGTGAAGGAGAGGGCGGCGTTGATGATACACAACAGGACGCTAACGATTCACAGCAACCGGACGGTGAGCTCTACTCAAGCAGCCGAATAAGGGGCGGGAGGCGAGATGGAAAAGGCACCCACGTAAAGACGACGCCGACATCGCTAACCTCGCCCTCGGTGATCATCTTCAGCCCCTGCCAGAAGGCGAGGCCGATGCCGAGGTAGATGATGGTGTACTCGCCGCTGAACATGACGCCGTACAGCCAGTTCTTTTTCCTACCGAGCGCCATGACGTCGTCGAGGTAGACGTCGAAGCGGCGCATCAGCCTGGCCCTCAGGCCAAAGGCGTGCACGTTGCGGGCGCTGCCCAGGATGGTCTCAGCAAAGGCGGCGCCGCGGGCCTGGACGCCCAGGATGTCGGTCTCGACCTTGCCGTCGGCGGCCGCGACGGAGCCGATGACGAGCAGCAGCGACGGGGCGATGCACAGCAGGATCAGCGTCAGCTTCCACTGCGACGCAAAGGCGATGGCGAAGGCGGCCACGAAGGTGCCCACGGCGGCCGCGAACGTGCCCAGCTTCTCGCCGATGCCCGACTGCATCAGCTTGCCGTTGGACGTGGCCTGCATCGACACGGACCCGGCCGCTCCGCGGTCGAAGAAGGCCACCTCCTGCGACAGGGCGGCCCGCAGGTAGGCGGCCCGCAGGTTGCGCACCATGTGGTGCCCGCTGTAGGTCGACAGCGCCGCGTACAGGTACGTGCACCCCAGCCGGCCCACGCCCAGGTAGACGAAGCGCAGGCACATGGACGCCGTGTCGGCCCGGAACCGCTCCGGCGTCGACGCGCCGACCACGTAGCTGTTGAGGATGGTGATGAACTGGCCCAGCACCAGGTTCAGCAGCGCCACCGCCGCGCCCGCGGCCAGGGCGGCGGCGAGGGCCACGGACAGGATGGCATAGTCGACCGGCCGGGCGTAGGTGAAGATGCGCTGTGTGATGTCAGCTTTCTTTTCCGCGCATCCTCCCTTTCGGAACTCACTCAGGACTCACCATGAAGCTTTTAAAGCCGCCCGCATGGCTCCCCGTCTTCTGCTCGTCATGCTGTCCATGTCCACCCGCCTGCTCCTCGTTTGGCGGAGACGACGACGACTCCTTTTCAGGTGTTGTTGTGCCCATGGTGGTGTTTTTTGTAGTTGCGACGTTTCTCGAAGCGGCTTACATCTCTAGATAGATGCAGACGCAATAACAAAACAAACAGGAGTGCTTTCTTTGGAGGCAAGTTATAATTGATGTATGATGAGAGAACGACCCGCAACCCATTTAGTGGGACAGGGACGCGAGTCTCTGATCCATGTAGGTAGGTACGCAGTGTGGGATCCCCCAAGGCCTTGGCAGCCCAGGATTCTGGACTGGAGGGCAGCCAAGACGATCCAGAATCAAACGCGCGGGTCAATCTTTGCGCCGACGGGGCGCTGCGGTAGCTATCCACTTACCTACGTACCTACCTACATATGTATTGCATATTGAACGGCACAACCGCGGATTTGTGTGATGCTTGCAGCTAGCTGCGCGAGTGACGCAGCCTTCGACTCGACACGCGTCGAAGAGACAAAGCCGATTCACGCTTGTCGAACCGCAACTCTCAGCCAACACGAAATTCGGCTTGGCGCCGTAATATGCATCCCGGCTTTTCTTTGTTGGGAGTTGGCTCTATGGCCTATGCAAGGGGATGGGGAAACGGACGAAATCCGGTCCAGTTCAATAGCGGGCGTGGGATCCGCGGGCTGGCCGCGTGGTTTGTGGGGAATCTCGACCGACAAATACGCTCGTGCCGGCCGGGTCCCTCGGGCCCCGAACCGAGGCGCATCCCTGTCTCGGTGATGTTGGCCAAGGCGCGAACTCGGCCTTGGACATTGAGCACATCTGATATGTGCGGAAAAGCTTGTTCAGGCTAGCTTTTTCAACTTCAACTTCACCATCAAAAGCCGCCGCTTTCAACTGCGCTTGGGAAGGACTGGCCTCATACCGACATCTATCCGCAAATGCCAGTTATGGGCCGGGCAGACAGTGGTGGCTTATTTCTGATTGTTTTTTTTTTTTTTTTTTTTTTTTTAAGTTTTTNTTTTTTTTTTTTTTTTTTTTTTAAGTCTTTCCTCCCACTGGGCCCGTGACATGCCAGACACCATGCAGCTGTCACGACAAACTTCGCAAGCATGCCCGGCCAGAATAGACTCATCTGGGCCCGGCCAGTGCCCTCGAGGTGGCTGTTTCGAGCAGGCGAAGATTACACCGAACGTATCGGACGGTTGCTTTGCCGCTGGCTTGATCTGCCTCACCATTGGCGACGTTGTCGTTGCGGTTGAGATCCACGGCCCGGCTCGTCAGCCGCTGTGAACGTGGCGTCTAGCTGCGCCACGACCAGGTTCTACACCTCGGGACATTTTGTGCAAAAATACTTGCTCCGGACTGACGCAATAAGGATTAGTAGTTGCTGCGGGAGTATATAGCGGGCGGTCAAATGGTCTCTCGCCTACCTGAGACCGACGGGTGCGGACCTTGCCGACGGCGAGAGCGCGCCGGCGCCCGCTGCTCGCTGTTTCTGGTCCACCGGGTGTTGGTCGGGCCTTGGTGAGATAGCCATGGCGACACATGAGCGCTAGAGGTTTAGGACCACGGTGGTCCAGAAGCTCTGGCCGGGCTCGATTGTGGCTGCTTAGGCGACATAGTTTGCAGGGTATAAAACAACGAGATTTGTTCGCTTTGCCGACCGACAGAGTAGGCTCCAGTCCTTGCTGTCCAACCGGGAGCAGGGATATTGCCTGGGCAAATCCGATTCCCTCTGCCGGTGTCAGTAGCGTTGACAGCTTGGCCTGGGCCATAGATTGCAACAGCAGGCAAGGAGCGGGAGACATCGAAGTCGGTGACCGTTCTACGTCACCACCCGGCTTGTCTGTTTAAAAGTCGGCGGCGATTGTGCTCACGAAGATGCCCCGGGGAAAATAGGGAAGGCAAGAAGAGAAGAAAGGGAGATAAAGAGATGAAAATAAAGAAAGACGGGTCTCCCAGCGCGTGAGAAGGCTGAAATCACTTGTGCCCGGCCGGATGTGTTCTCAGACATCCTTTGCGGCTGCAATGCGCTCCCTTGGCCGAGACCCTCGGCCCAAGATGATTAGAGAAACGCCTAACCGAAAGCGCCACAGGGGCATTGCAGCACCTACGTGGATCAGCGTCGCCGCCCAAGTCAGGCCGATCTCTAGATAGCCACCCTGAGAGCATTACAGGAGCCTGGTTGCACGTGCTGCAACTGGCATCGAAAGGCGCCCACGAATGGAAGAGGAATGGCTTGTGATGCGCCACTTGAAGACTGCTCTCCGATTGTATGAGGGATGAGGGGGGAAAAAAAAAGCCGTCTGAGCCGAGCCCGCCATGCTTTGTTGCTTCGAGTGCCTGTTCTCGAGCCGAGCCACAGGGGTGTAAGAAATCACTGGACGCGTGTCTGTACAAAAAAAAAAAATATACTTTCGCTGTTGAACCATGAAATATGATGATGCTAAAGCCTAGGAAAAGCAATGAAAAGAGACGCTCCGAGCCTCCTCCAGTCCATCACCCCCGTCATAGTCGTATGTAGATGTCGAGGCAGTCTATGCGCCATTCCCTCCTCCCCAGGAGGCTCCTCAGCCACTCCATGCCCAGGCCGGTCCATTCTGCGCGGGCCCTTGCGGCGTGATCGGCGGCGGCGCCGGCCAGCGAGGCGGCCGTCGTGTTGAGCAGCTCGGCGGCGACGGCGGCGGTGGCGCTCAGGTCGTCGCAGCAGGCGGAGAGGACGGACGAGGCGTTAGCGGCCGCGTCGGGCGGGGGCGCCACGAGTGCGGAGGAGGGGCGCGACTGGAACCAGTTGGTGGAGAAGTCGAAGAAGCAGCGGTCGCTCCAGTTGCACGACGTCATGAACAGGATCAGCAACAGGAACGAGCAATACCCGCATGGCCTGTTGAGGAAGTAGGTGCAGACGAAGAAGAGGAAGATGAAGGCCGGCGACGCGTTCGTAGGAATAAAGAGCAGCGGGAGCCAGCTGTTGGTAGGATCGTGTTCGACAAGTCAGCGTTGTGGCTTTCCGTGTGGGCCACAAGAAACAGAGAGAGAAGGAGAGAGGAAGGATGCCCAGACACTGGCAAGCGCTTGTTATCCTTGCGGTTGCGCGTGACGTACCTGCGAAGACAAAACATGGCGGCGGCGGGGTGCAGGCGCCAGCCGCAGGGCCAGGCGGCGGAAAGGGCGAGCAAAGATTTGTCGAATGCGAGAGCGATGAGCTATTCTGTAGGTTCGTTCTCGTAGAGCTCAGCTAGGCCGCAGACAGGAGGCAAAAGGGGGACGTCGAGCAGTGGCCGCCTCGTTTGATGCCGTGTCTCGCGCAGATGCCACCCGCTCAGGCTCCTGGCGTAGGTCTATTTGTTGAGTCGCTGGTTGCCCCGCCTTAATGATGTTGCTGGGCACAGCTAGGCAATGATGGTCGGCTTCTCCCCGTGTCTTCTGGCTTGGCCTAGGCCCAAGTCAGAGTGAACACCCATCTTTTGGGTTTTCGGTTTTCGGCATGCGGAGTCGAGAGTCTGCTGCGAGCCCTCGTCGCTGTGATTACCTAATACAAAGCCGCATTCTGGAGCCCACCTCCAGCTTGTCCTTCCAGCCCGATCGGGGTGCAACCTCGGGGTTTTGGGCCTTGGCCAAGACTACTGGGTCGATGCGCACCGTGCGTAAAACAGCCGAAGCCTGCCGCACCTCTCCAGCGCGTGCAGAAAAGAGCCGCCGTGTACAGTGTGCGACGACAAAAGAGAACCACAGAGCGGCACCAAGTGAGGCAAAGCGCAACGGATTGGACAGCACTGCATGATCCCCCACCCTGGCTGCCCCACCGGCCTTGCAGCCCAGCCATTCGATTTGCTCCACGAGGGCCTGCATGTCCACCCAACCGCTGGGATCTTGCCGGGGTCAAAAGATTTTCTGGTGCAAACGACAAAAGTCGGAGCTTCATTCGTGCCTTCCCCAACCTCTGCCCTTCCTGCTCTCCATCTCTGCAACGGGTGGATTTGCGACTTGTTGACTGCCCGCAGCTCATCTGGACGCAAGACGAGGAGGTTCCAGTCCTAGTGAAGCGTCGTTGCTTTAGCCAGCGTTCTCGTTTTGGCGATTGTATTAATCGTTTGACTTTTTTTTGCCCCTTCCTGCACCTGCGTTTGAACCTTTTTTTCCCACCGCCCGCCGCTTGCGCGCGACCGCCCAATTTCGTCCCGCACCAAATTCTGGGGCTCATCGCTCCTCGGCGCCATCGCACTCTTTTCATTCCAAGTGCTCGCCTGAGCAGCCAGGCCCTCGCCGCCCCAAGCACACTGCGCTGTGAAATATCGGCGTTGTGCGCTTTTGCTCTCCCACAGCGAGGAGCCACCCGCCAAGATGGAGGCAAACGGCGGCGGTGGTCTGGAGTCGCTGCTGGCCCAGCTGCGGAGGACCTCCAACCAGGAAGCTCCTCAGCAGCAGCACCAGCAGCCCCAGAACCAGCACCAACAGTACCACAATCAGCAGCAGCAGCAGCCGCCGCTCCAGCAGCCTCAGGCCCAACCGCCGCAGCAGCGGTCCGGCCAGAACCCGACCCAGGACCTCCTCGCGCAGTTCACATCGTACCACCAGGCCAATCCGGCGCCCTACTATGGCGGGCAACCGCAGCAGCAGCAGCCGCCGCAACCGCCGCAGCCGCAGTCTCGCGGCTCGCCGCAGTATCCGGACTCGCCCTACAATCCTGCGGCCCACGCGCCCGGCATCATGGAGTCGCACATGCCTGCCGCCCCGTCGCCTCCCACGGGCGCCTTCCCCAACACCCAGTTCCCTCCGGGAATGCCACTGTACGCACGGAATAACAACAACGGGCAGGCCCATCGCCCGTACGGCGCCTCGTCCTACCCCCACGCTCGCGAGGACAGCGGCGATGCGAACAACACGGAGCGCCAGGGCAATCTGCTCAGCTTGCTCAAGTTCAGCGGTTCGGGACAGGACCAGCAGGACGACGAGTATCCACCAGCCCACGGCGTGCCTCCCCCGGCCCGAGACGAGCCTGCTCGCGATTCCCTGATCCACGCCCCGGCCCCTGCGCCCTCAGATCCGACTGGCCTCCTGGCTGCCCTTATGAGGGGTACCGTCAAGGATGAGCCTCACTCGGAACCCCACGTCCCCCACGCGCAGCCTCCCCAGCCGGCGCAGCAGGCCCAGCCTTGGAGCTCGACTGCCCAGTCTGCCGAGTCCCAACAGTATCTGCTGAACCTGCTGAACCGCCCGAAACCCAGCCAGAGCGAGGCAACCTACACGACTGCAAATTCGCAGCCGGAGCCGACGCCAGCCCACTCGAGCGAGGGTACTAGAGACTACACTCCCCACCGTGACACTCCCGAGACCGAGGTCCCTACCGCTTCCTTCGAGTTCGAGTCACCAAAGCCGGCCAAGTATGAGGCGCCACCTCCGGTGCACGATGCCCCCTCGCAAAAGTCCAACAAATTCAGTTACAATAACCCCTTCGAGGAGCTTGCGCAGTCGTCTCCCCTGAATCGGACCCCCAAGGCCGCCCCTGGCTCCGCCAGCGGTGTCCCGAGCCCTGGCCAGACCGCCAGCCTGCCCATTCAGATCCTGAAGAAGCCTGTCTCGTCGCCTGCCGGGTCCGAGAGCAAGCGACAGCACCAGGTGCCGACCCCGCGGGACACGCCCGAGCACTCTCGCCTCCAGGCCGACAGCTCCAGTGCTGCCGATCGCGAGATGGTGACTCCTGCGCCAATCGTCGTTACCGTTTCCCCGCGGCCCGAGAGGCGCGACGAGCGAGCTTCGGGCAACGATGACGCCGCCGCCCAGGCCGCCCTTGCCCGAGCCGAGCACGAGAAGGCCCAGGCCAAGATCGAGCAGGACCTCGAGGCGATGCTCAAGGCCAAGACCGAGCGCGATTTCGAAGAGTCGGCCCAGGCCGCGGCGCAGGCCATCAAGAAGGAGCTCGAGAAAGAGTCTAACAGCTCCCTCCTCGAGGATACCCTCCCCACAGACGTCGCGCAGGCCGTCAAGGAGATCGTGGACGAGGCCGCCGCCGACGCGCCCGTGGCGGACAGCTGGGAGAGCGCCGAGGTCGAGCCGGACGAGATCGTTGTGGTCGAGGAGGACGAGGTTGAGAAGCCCGTCGTTGTCTACAACCTCCCCATGAAGCCTTGGATTTCCATCACGGTTCAGGACGTCAAGGAAGACACGCGCCCCGTGTTCCGCGAGGAGGCGATCCTCGATATTGCCCGCCTGAAGAAGGAATTTGACCAAGTTGACCGCAATCTGGTGACTGCCACGGAGAGCTACATGGCCTATGGTATGTCCAAGGCCGGCGGTCTCCGTGTGATCCGCCAGATGGACGGCAAGGACGGCAAGCTCTTCACCGACACCAAGGACCGCATCTTCAACGTTGCAATTTCCTCGACCCCGACCGACCAGCCTGATGTGATCCATAAGGAGGCAATCATCGGCACCGGCATCAGCGGCACGGTCTACTGGGTGCGGGTGAAGGACGGTGAGAAGGATCACCTGGAGGACGCGCACCCGGAGCAGTACGGCTTCGCTCTCCCGCCCATCACGTCGCAAGAAGGTGACGCCCCAGGTGGCGTGCTCAAGACCCGAGCCCGGACGTCGACCACCCACCCCGAGTACTTTGCCGTAGGCCGGGGCAAGTCGATCAACATTGTCTGGCCGGGCTTCATCCTCAAGAACGGCCTGTTCAAGACCGCTCACGACCGCGTGGTCGACACGGAGCGACTTGCCAAGGAGTGCTCCCTGAAGATCAACACGGGCAAGGCTGGTAAGGACTTCACCTTCAGCCAGGATGACACCACCATTGTCTCGCTCGATAAGTCGGGCCGAGTCAAGTTCTGGGACGTCCGCGACCTCACCGCGGCGAAGGACGGCGGCGACCTGCCTGCGCACAGCTCGCTCGAGGTCAAGGAGCCTCTGATGACTCTCACGACGACTCCTGAAGGAGAAAAGGCCTGGCCCACGTCTGTGCTACTCCTAGATAAGCTCAGGCCGTACCAGAAGCGCGGGGCTCTCCGTTACATGATCGTCGGCATGAAGCAGAACCACACGCTCCAGCTCTGGGACCTTGCCCTGGGCAAGCCCGTCCAGGAGTTCAACCTGCCGCACGGCAAGGAGTCGGACGCCGTGTGCAGCGTCATGTACCACCCCCCGACGGGCATGGTTGTCGTCGGCCATCCGACGTGCAACTCGGTCTACTTCCTGCACCTCTCGGCACCCAAATACTCGATGAAGAACATTTCCCAGGTCGAGTACATCCAGAAGCTCACGGCCCAGGACTCGTCGATCCCGCAGCCCGAGTCCACCGCTGTCATTAGCGGTATCCGCGAGTACTCGTTTGGCAACCGCGGCATCCTACGCAGCCTCGACATCTTGCAGAACCCGACTAACAACGAGGGCGATGACCAAGCCCTGTTCGAGCTCTACGGCATGCACTCTAAGGGCGTGACTTGCGTGGTGGTGAGGCAGGCCGAGCTTGGCTGGACCAGGGATAACAAAGTCATCTCGCCTAAGAACGCGGCTGAGAGTGGTCTAGTCAAGATTGACAAGCTCAAGGCCCCGCTGGCGCCTCAGGAGCAGCAGCCAGCAGTGGCGGCGGTTCCACCACAGCCGCTTGCGCACGGACCTGAAGAGCCGCAGCAAACGGGATTCAAGGCCATCGTTCCTCGCCCCAGCGGCAAAGAGACCCAGCAACTGTCGAGCTCTCCCGACGACAACGGCGCATCACCTCGCAAGTCTGCCGACGTCGCCACGCCTGCCAAAGCAAAGGAGGCCAAGGACGACGAGGCCCAGCCCACGCCCGCCGCCGAGAAGACGGAGAAGCAGCGCCACCGCAAGAAGAAGGCGGCTTCTGCTGCCGCCGCTGCCGCGGCCGCGGGAGCCGGTGCCGATCAAAGCCTCGCGCCCAACTCGAACACCAACACTGGTGCTTCGCCTCGTGTGGCCTTGACCAAGCCCGACTTGAAGGCCATGTCAGCGCCCGCTCAGCCTGCGCTCATTCAAGAACTGCTCGACACCAGGATCAGCACAATGGAGCAGCGCTTCCGCGAGCATCTCACTCACGAGATCCAGAGCTCAAACAACGGCTTTAACAAGAAGATCGACATGGCCTTCGATAAGCGCGAGACCGACTTCGAGACCAAGTTCAAGGCGCTTCTTGATATGGTCTCGAGCGTCCTCAACGACAACACGCAGGAGGTTCTCGACCACATCATCCTGAAGCAGTTCAAAACCACGCTCCTCCCAGCCATGCGCGACGACATCGCCAAGTCCATCTCGGACCAGGTTGTCACCAAGGTCTACAGCCAGGTCAGCCAGGCCATGCAGGCCGAGGTGCAGAAGACGCTCCCTTCCTCTGTCTCCTACGCGCTTCGACAGCCGGACGTCATCAAGGCGCTCGGTGATGCCGTCGCTAGGACCGTCAGCCGCGATGTTGCCGACATGATTGAGCATTCGGTGACGTCGCGCGTCGTCCCCCACTTCTCCAACCTCAGCGCGCAGGTGGCCAAGGCCAGCGAGGAGATCGCCCGTCTCCAGCAGGTCCAGCGCGCCGACGCCGCCAAGATCGACGAGCTCATCAACCTGACGACGCGCCTGACCGAGACGGTGTCGTCGATGGCTGGTGCCCAGAACCAGTTCCAGAACGAGTTCCTCAAGCTCCAGGCGCCCGCGCCGCCCCAGCACACCAACCACCACCAGCCGGCCCTTCACCAGCCAGCGCCCGCTGCCCTCCCTGCCGTCCCGCAGCACATGCAGCACATGCAGCACCCGTCCCAGCAGCAGCAGTACGGCAGTCATGTGCATCATCAGCAGCCGCAGCAGCAGCACCAACAGCCACCTTCTCAGTACTCGCAGCACTCGATTCACCATCAACAGTCGCCCAATGCCGCCGTGACCCACGTGCGCTCCCAGGGTGGCAGCGTCGCGTCGGGCATGGGCCCGCCGTCGTACCACAGCCCGAGATCCCACACGAACCAGGTCGCCAGCCCTTCACACTCACACGGCCATGCTCCGCAGCCCCAGACCCAGGCTCCCAGCTCGGCGGTCGGGTCTCAGCTGGTGTACATGCCCACCAACCAGGAGGCGCGTCTGCAGGCCGAGCTTGAGCAGGTTGTCTCTCAGATCGAGGGGCTCATGACGAGCCACAACTTCGACGACGCCATGATGCGCTGGCTCCAGGCCTCCCCGCACGAGCAGGAGGTGTTCAGGCGCGTTCTGAGCAAGTACAACCCGGACTTTATCCATAACCTGCAGCCTTTGGTTCTCCTGTCCGTTGGCGCTACCGCCTCACAGGAACTGGAAGGGCCCGTTCTTCGGGAGAAGCTGGCGTGGATCGAGATGGTCCTCCTGGTTTTCAACCAGCTGCTCATGAAGCAGGAATTGGTACGTTCCCCCAGCGCACCCAACAAACGTGCCTACGCTTCCATACTAACCATGACATGGCGCTTGAACAGGACGACGAGATCATCCAGATCACGCCCAAGATCCTGGAGCTCATCAAGACCAGGATCGAGACGGTCTTCATGCGCATCAGCAACACGGCAGCCAACGACCCGTCGCTCAAGAACCTCGCGCAGATGATCTCCCTGATCACCCGCATGGTCCAACAGGTTAAACCCCGTCCTCCGTACTAGGGACGTGCGATTTCGCAGCGACAGGCCTTGGTCGCACACAAGGACTGATGGAGAGCTTGATTCCGAGGGATTCGTCACTAGCGCGGCGTCTCCCCATGACTGATGTGTTGTGACAGTCAAATGTTGGACTGAGGGCCGGAGGAGCCGGGACGTTAGTTAGGTTACCCTGAGTGACTGTGTTAGTGTACGAAGACGGGAGGTCAGAAATAATGGGGACTTTTGTGGTTTTGGCAGCAGCAGCATCAGCACAAACCGCGGGTCCTGTTGCTTTCTGCCTCGTGGTCTCATTTTCTGCTTTTTTCTTTGATTTCTGGTGGGCTGGTCTTTCGTATTTTGTGCTTTTCTTTTCTTTTCCCGCTGGGGCGTTCTTCTATTTTCCACACATCATCCTTCTTTTTCATTGGCAAGCCTGCGGGAAAGGAAAAGCACATCTTTAGGTGTTTCGTTACTCTTTCCTACCATAATCCCGACCAGTCAGCCGTTTTTTTTTTTTACGCCCCACGATCTCGGACGTCAGTCTCCATGCAGCCCATGTCTTTGCCCTCTCTCGCATCCCGTTGGAGCGGGAGTGGGTTCAGACAGCTTGGTGGTGGTGGTCGTGGTGGCGCCACTACTTTTTTTTCTTCTTCCTTTAACGACGATATTTTTGCACGAGACTTTTGAGATCCCTCTCCCTCCCACGCCCTTATGATCAGAATAGTAATATTAACGTTGTCTGGATGTGGAAAACACTTGCCGTGGAGGGCCGTCTTGCCGCCCCTCTGACGTGGTGTGTATCCGTGTGATGCCGTTGATCATCGTCAAACTAGCGTAGCTATCTCGCCACCCGGATTATTCCTAATTTGTTGACGTCAGACCAATGCGGCCAACGACGGCTGGGCTGTTGGTGGATAGCTTCGTAGCTATGTAGGTAGTCTCAAATCCCACAGAACCGCCGTGGCAATTCGCCCCCAGGACGCAGGGATTGCCCACATGACGTTAGAAAATGCAAAATAGACGATGGTCTGGGATCCGAGCCACGACTCTGTAGTTGTACCGAGAACGGGAAAAGAAATAAAGTAGCCAAAATGTAGACTTGTATAAGAAATTGGCTGGTAGCCATCTAAGAAATCTAGCCATGCCAGGCGCCCCATTCCCCTTTCAAGACATGCCCACCATCGCGTCACTCGCCGCTATCGTACAAAGTTGAGGAGGAAAAGACTGACAATGAAGGGGGGAAAAAATAAAACAGTTCATTTCCTGTTGGACAAGACGCGAGTCCTGCCTACAGAGCCAGTCCCAATGCAAAAACAAAAGAGAAAGGAGACGACAGATAAAAGGGGAGGAAAAAGAAGACAAACCGGATGACAGGATGGATAAATTCTAAACCTCGAGGGGTAACAAGACATAGGAAAAATTGGATGCATGCCGAATATGCTCGTTGTATGTTCGACTCGTACACGGCCATCTCGGTCTTTCCTTCGTTTTACTTGTCGTTCTGGTACGGGAGGTTTTCTTCTTTACCAGGCGATGGGCTTCCCATCAAAGTTGAGGTATTTTGCGGTGTCCTTGAAGCCCAGACCAGAAATGACGCGGATCATGCTGGTGACGCTGTCGTCCGGGTACATCTGACCCCTCCACTTCGCCATCTTTGTGACGCAGCGGCCCGGGCTGAGCACGACGAAGGCGATGCCGTCGTCGGCCAGCTCGCGCGCCAGCGTCAACGTGATCATGTTGAGTGCCGCCTTGGAGGCCCGGTAGCTCATGCAGGTGCCGGGCCGATTCTCGGGCCGGTTCTCGGCCAGCGAGCCCATCTCGCTCGTCATGTTGATCACGAGCGGCGCCGACCCATCGCCCGAGCCGCCAGGGCCGTGGTCCCGGCGGCTCCGCTTGAGGTGGCAGAGGAAGGCGCGCGTGGTCAGGAAGGGCCCCACGGAGTTGATGCGGAACCGGCTCATCAGCTCATCGGCTGTCGTGTTGAGTGCCACGCGCTCGATCTCGCAGACGGCTTGTTTATATGCGGGGATGATGTCAGCATCTTGCATTCTTGGTTTTATCTCCTTTTTAAGCCGCCAACTCTGACTCTTCGGTATTCGTTTTTTTGTGGGGGTGCGTAAGATCAAAAAGAAGCGGCGGGCTCGTAAAAGGAGAATGATTTGGAAACAAGCCCTCCACTCGCTGCAACGCAACGTCATAAACAGGGTAAGAAAACGTGACGAAAGGTACAACTTACCACCGCAGTTGATCAGAATGTCGAGCTTGTCGGCATCGAAAGCATCAGCAGCCCGCTCAATGGACTGCTCGTCGGCGAGGTCCAGCGTCAGGGTCTTTAGGTGGAGGCTGTTCTTGGCCTCGAGTTCGAGAAGCTTTTCCGTGCGACGTGTCAGACAATAGTCAGTCAGGGTTCCTCGTATGGCGATCCTTCGACATGGCAACGGTCATTCGGGCCGGGCCAAACACGAAGGGGCGACGCTACAGCCTTGTAAACTCCGAGCATGGACCTCTGGGGTTGCCACCTTGGCGTCTTTCCAGTCCCACTAGAGGACGAGCCGGAAGTCCCACCGGAGGGGATAAGGCAGATAAGCATCAAAGCACGTACCTCGCTTGCCTCGGCAACGGAGCATTTGCGGTATGTTGCGTAGACGTTGAAGCCCAGTTCGACGTACTGGCGCACAAAGGCAAGGCCGATGCCACGATTCCCGCCAATGATCAGCACGGTCAGGGGCGCGGGCCTGCCGTCGAGGGCGGCGCCAGAGGATGGAGAGTTGGTCTTGCTGGTGGTGGTCATTTTGGAAGAACAGGAGGAGCGTGCGAGACGAAGAGAAGGCGTGATATGGGCGGAGAGGACCGGTTTTAGCGTTTTAGTAGAGAAGTGACGGTGTTACAAGGAACAAGCAAGGCGTAAAGGATGCTGTGTAGGAATGAGTGTACGTGGCTGTGAGACAGGGACGTTTGGCAAGCAAGGGAACACAAGCGCGGATTTCTTCGTTGGCGAGGCAGACAGGCAAGGCAAACATGCAAGTGAAAATCTGCTTTGTTAATAGTCCAATGTGTGTGTTGCCGCCGACAGAGAGCCCCGTGCCCGAGTCTTATATAAACAACGGCACCGGGATGCTCGACCGGTGCATTCCGCGGTGTTTTTCCTAAACAGGAAAACAAGCACGCCCCTTCCATGCCCCCCCGAACCGGCAAGCATCATCTAACAGGCAAGCAGGCGGGTAAACGTCACAGGGCACATACATGCACCTGCCTTACGTCTCCATGGCGCCAGGGCGAACTAAGATTGCTGATTAAACGAGGCAATGCTGATTAACACTCTCCCCCAGGGGCGCGGCCGCGGGCGGGGTGTAGAGAAGGGTGGGTGTGCCGGACGGGCCTCGCCGAAACTTTTATGATGGCTAATCCAAACCCGGAACAGCGGGGAGAGGGTGTAGGAGTATGTAAGCCGCAAAAAAAACCGGTACGAAGACACCAAAGGAGACGCAGAAGCAGAGAGAAGGGTGGATACCCTGGGTTACCAAGCAGGAGGCTGCAAGTAGCACTGAAGCCAGGTAGCTATAGACAGTCGGGGTAAGAAGAGAGGCAGTGCTTTCCTGTTCTGGTATGGACACGAGGAGAGTGGGAGAGGAGTGGGGTACCCCATCAACGCAAGGCCAGACTACCGGCTACCTCGAGCCGGAAATGGAGGATACGGCGCGTCATGGCGAAGCCACTTTGGCTACGGCACCACGACTGTACCTGCGTACAGTAGGTGTAGGTGTGGGCGCAAGGTGTAGACGGTGAGGACGAAGGGCTGGCTTGGACGGACGCCCACTGGCTGTCAATCTAAGCGAGCCATCTGGGGGCCGGACAGGAAGGATTCGAGAAGACGTGGGAGACGGGGCTTTCGTCGCGCGTCTCCGTGTCGCCGGGACCTGCACCAAGGTCCCATGCGTCTTGGAGGAGAAGGGATTACATGACATTCCGCCAGATACGGAAACGCGGCGGTTGGCATAGCCGCGGCGGCGGGGCGACGAGAGGGGCATTCTTAAAACGCCTGCCTGCCTGCCTGCCTGCCACAAGGGGCGGCGGGGAAGCGAAGCGAAAGGGGCTGGGAGATTGATGGGATTATTGATGCCTCAAAACGAAGGGATGAGCGGCGCGAAAGGGCTCGCTCGAGAAGAGCAGCCACCAGACGTGGCTTAGAAAAGGCGGGCGCCTTGGGCGATTGGGTTCGTACGTCGAGGGCAAACGGTTGGCAGCGCAGCAAAGAGTGGGCTGCAGGATTTTCGGCACGATTATGTGATCCCTGATGGCTGCTTTTTGCTTGTGCAGATTCGGACTGGATCCCCGATGTAGGGTACGTTGGGTTGCTGATAAAAATACAGACCGAGCCTCGCTTGGCCTCCATGATCTGCGTGAGCGGGCTGGCTGGCTTTTCCCCTGATGTGCAGCGGCGGTAGATTGCCTACTTAGGTAGGTAGGTCATCAGATCAAACCCCGGGTTTGTGTGAGTGTGTCGTCGATTGGCTGTTGGCAATGGCGTGCCCCTGCGAAAAGATGAAGGGCCTGCCTGGTGCGACCACACCACACAGGTGTCACCGTCGGCTAGGAGCGGTATGACGTTTGAGGGAGGCTCGGAGACGGCGCGGATGGGATGGGATGGGATGGGATGGAAGGGATAGGCGACGCACGTGGAAGGCTCGGTGGTGTGTCAATCGAGCAAGGACGGGAACGGGACCTGCCAGCGTCGTATGGGAAACTAAGCTGCTGCCCTGCTCTTGCTCTGGAAGCCGGAAAACTCGGGTGCCTGGTTTTCGTTTCGCTGAGTGTGGTGGTGGTGGTGGTGGGTGGGCTCGCCCATCCTTCGGCATTTCCAGTGCAGGGTTTGACAAAAGAGCAGAAAAGGGGGAGAAGAGTCCAATCCCGCCCCCAATGCCGAAAAAAAAACAGGCGTGATTGGCCTGGGGGCGCATCCAGCTGACCGACCATCTGGGAGACGGAAGGTGCAGCGCAGCGCGGTCGAGATGGGTCAACGATGCCCCATCGCGGAATCCCAAGACCCAACAGCGCGGAATTGCAGGGCCCTCTTTCCCAAACGTCCTGCCCGCCTTTTCGAGGTACCGGTACCCACCCAACAGGCGCTGAAGCCAGCCAGTCCACATGTCACTTTCCTCCATCTCACGCAAACGAGAAAAAAAAAGCCATGTGTCTTTTTTACTCCCCTACTAGGGCGCGCTATTGACATCCACTGGAAACCCAACATGACGCTCACGTAAACCCAGCCCGCAGCAGCGCACGAGACTGATGACTGCCGCGCGGTGGTGTTACGGGGTCCATGCAGCCGCACAAAGGTGGTACTTAGTGGTGCCTCTCCGCCTCGCGAAGCGAAGCGAGCAGGTGGGCGTGTGGGTGTGTGTTGCATGCAGGTGCGTGGCCCAACGACGTCAGGCCTGGTCCTTCCATGCGCGGATCCTTAGGGCTGGCTCTCACAAACGCCCGCCGCACGCTACCCTACCGGTACCTCCCTACATACACATAGACGACTACCGCATCCTGGCGGTGGTGTGCCACGGCCCAAATCGGCTCTCGGTCTGGAGATAGGTCCAGAAAGGGCGGATCATGATGCAGGAAAGGGACGCAAGGACTCCATGACAATGGACCGCAGCGGTCAAAAATAACAACAAGGAGATGTAATGTGATTATGCCTCGACCTCGGGTGCCTGGACGTTTTTCATATGCGTCGCCAATTACAAACAGGAACAAAAAGAGTACAAAATAGCGGAAGAGACAAAGAAAAAAAGAAAACAAAGCGGACAAATGAAATGCAAGAAAATCTTGTTTTTTCCCGCCAGAGCACAAGTAAACCCTGCTCCTCCAAGGTGTCACAAAAACCGTCCGCCCTGCAGGTCAGCCCCAAACTCCGAGCCCGCGTCGGACCCAAGCCCCTCGGCGGGCGGCACGGTCACCAGTGACAAGGAACGTATGCTTTTTCCTCCCCTCTCCCCGTGACCCCGAGAGACACGGCACCAGGCTCGTTTTCGAATATGCTCAAACCCCTCCTATGGGATGGGAGTAAGCTGAGCGGACATGAAGTCTATCCGCATGCCCGTCTTTCATTTCAGTTCGTTTCCCCGAATCCTCGACGATCCAACAATAGACCAGGAAACCTGCTTTTTCGTCAACGATAATGAGCATTTTGGAACAAAAACAACCCATGTGATGTGTCATCCAACACCACTCGCCTGTCGCTCTGCTCAAATCCGGCCAACCCAATGGGGAGTCATGATGAGAGTCGGAGGGGGTGGCTGTGAGCGCTGCTGAGCATCGTATCGTTCCGTTGGCGGCGGGGGCTTGGCCGAGATCTTCCACCGGGGGCAATCATCTGGCCCCCAATAGTAACATAAACCGCCGAACGCCATTTTTCAGGCAGACAAATAAAATCAGGCAAAGGAGAAAAAAATGAGTAACAAAGGGACAGATCTTATCGACGCTCAATCAGCAGGCTATGATGAGGGAAGGGCGAAAAAGGAGTAGAAAAGAAAAAAAAGATGAGGGGTTCAAAAATGCAGTGGCGATAGAGTGATGATACAGAGCAGGGCTGAGAGAGGCCCCGACCTAGGCAGCACGCGGAACGAGGCCGGCGACAGTGATTGGGGGCCAAGTTTTGGCCTAAAAAAAAAAAGAAAGCAAGAAAAAAAAGAGGGAGACATCTCAGCCGCAGAGCTGAGGCTCTCGCGCTCCTCTTCAGAACGCGGGCCCGCTCTTGCCTCGCCCGACCGTCTTGAACGAGTCGCCGCCGTACCTGACGTACGACCCGTCGGCACTCATCGTGTCGAACCTGGAGCTGACTCCGGCGGCGCCGTCCATGGTCGAGGTGTAGCCGCTCAGGAAGAAGCCGACGATGACGACCAGGTAGCTGAGCAGCAGGATGCTGCCCTTGAAGTAGTTGCTCTTTCCTTCGCCGTACATGTAGCTGAGCAGGAACACGCACAGGATCACCGTGACCATGTCCCACTGCGGGAAGAGGAGCGAGAAGGTGTAGTGCGCCACGTCGTCCACACCCGACGTGGGAGCGTACAGGGCCGAGTAGAGCACCAGGGCGGGAATCTGAAGCAGGCACACCTGCAGCGCGTATGCCGATCCGATCTCCATGGACAGCGCGATGTTGCCGTTCATGGCGAATGAAATGGCGTTCTGAACGAGGACAAAAAGTTAGCATGAGCTCGACTCGTCGCAGCCGAAGATACCGAGCCAATGATTGTTAGGAAGGTACATACCAGGAATTCGGTAGTGTTGGGCACCAGCGCAAAGAGCGATATGCCGACAAACTTCTCGTCGAGAGCAAGGCCCTCTAGAACAAAGTCGACCGAGTCAACCAGGATCTCGGCAATGATGGCGTACAGAACAGTGGCGCCCATCAGGATGACGGACGACTTGAGGCGGCTCCAGTTGGGTGCGTCGTGACCGCCGTGACCGCCACCGGCAGCGTCACCAGCGATAGCCCCTGCTTGGTGCGCGCCGGCAGCGGCGGTGGCATGACCGGCTTGCGTGAAGAGCGGATCCTCGGGGTCGGGGAACGCCGCCACGGGCCGGGGGCCGGGAGTCGGGTTCGGAGTCGTCCTGCTGCTGGCGCCGTGGAGGTTGCGAGCCGACGATCGCCCTGGGATCACAGCCGCCGCCGCAGCCGTCGCGGCAATCTCGGCCACCTGGTGCGCCAGCTGATTATTCTCCGCCTCAGAGAAGCCCGGGATGTGCATGTTGGTGCCCCCGACGCCGCTGCCGCCCTTGGGTGGCACCAGATGCGGCGTCGCAATGCTCCCGTTCCCTCCGCGGCCGACGGTTCCGGCCGACGACGTGCTCTCTTGCGGCGTCAGGCCCGCCTGTCGGAGGGACTGGCCCAAGATGCGCTTATACACGTTGGTATCGCGGATGTCGGTGCCCGTGCTGTCCGCCATGGCCGTCGAATACTGCCTCGTGGAAACTGAGCCGCCCTGGAAGCCGGCCGCAGCAGCAGCCAGACCGTGGTCCTCGTGCTTCTTCTCGTCCACCTCGGAATTCCAGATGACGGCCGCGTGCGTCCGCAGAGTAAACCAGAGACCAATGACGTACGACAGGAACAGCAGCGACGCGGCGATGTAGCAGTAGGGGCGCACGGCCTCGAGGTAGAAACGGTCGTTAAGGGCGGGCGTCTGCGAGAAGAAGCAGCGGCGGCAGTCTCGCGCCGCGGGGCTCTTGCTTCCGTCCACAGGAGGCGCTTCGAAGCTTGTGCAGTCGAGGCAGTTCAGCTCGTGCGTGCCGTAGATCTGATAGAAGAGCGTGGGGCCAAAGGCACCAATGACAGCAAAAAGCAGCATGGTGGACGTCACGCCGGCGGAGCGGGCGTTGAAGCGTTGCGTCTTGCGCTTGATGGCGCCGAAACACATGGACAGGCCTGGAAGGAACAGGATGCCGGCAAAGATGCTGCCGACGATGCTGCCCTCGACAAGCTGCCCCTTGCCCTGGTTGAGGGCAACGCAGTAGAGGAAGACCTCGACGATGGTGGAGAAGAAGGCGTTGATGGCAGCTCCGACGCCCATGGACGACTGCGCCGAGATGGAGGCCACGGCCTGGCCGATGAAGTAGGCGAGCGGGATGATGGAGAGCAGGCCGCCGAAGAAGAGAAAGGCGGGAGAGGTGAGGACGTTGTGAACCTCAAAGACGCCCTCGAGCACGAGCCAGTCGAAGATGACAAAGAAGACGACAGCCATCAGATTGATGAGAAAGATGTTGGTGCCGTCGACCGTGTACTTCCAGTACTTGAGCCCGACGGCACGGTAGGTGCACACGATGATGGACGAGTGGGGCGTGTTGGGGGCGCGGGCCGAGCTGATGTCGGAGCCGAAGTTCAAGGCGAGTGGGTGTCGCCGCAGGTGGTCTATCAGGAGCATGGTCACCTTTCCCATGGGGATCCAGAAGACGAGGAACCAGCAGATGCCAGACACGATGAACAGAGACGGCGTCAGGAGCAGGTAGAAGAAGAGGAAGAAGATGACGCGCCCGATGTTCCACTGCCCGCGCCCGAACAGGCGCCGCTTCAGGGGCGGCACGTCGCCCGAGTCGGACCGGTCGCCGGCGTCGCGGCGCGAGCGGCCCAGGAGGCTGTCGGTCTCGCTGCGGGTCGAGTCGATGCTGCGCCGCGAGCGCCCAATGATGGAGCGTCCGCGCTCAGGGCCGAAGAAGAGGCGGCCGTACTCGAGGTCGCCGCTCTGCCACTGCTCGTACTCGCTGATGCTGCGACCCTCGCCCAGGTCCTCCTCCAAGTACGCCTCCTGCTGCTCGAGGCGGATGAACTTGCCGAACGGATAGAAGAGGTAGCCGGCCAGCCCCCAGAGCACGCGGCCGTACTGGCGCGCGCTCGGCGCGGCGGCAAACAGGAAGCAGATGACGGCACCGACAAAGGCGATGGCGGCCATCCACCAGCCGAAGCATAGCGTCCATATGATGTTGAAGATGAAGAGCCAACCGCCCACCTTCCGTCCGGGCGTCGAGTGGATGTCGCCCTCGGCCGTCTTCTGGACGGAGCGGTCCTTCTTGTACAGCGCGGGCTTCCACAGCCTGATACCGAAAGGGTGCGTTTCGTTGATGGCCTGCTGGCGGTCCTTGAGCGTGAAGCTCTCGGCATCACTGATGTCGCCGTCGTCGTCGTCCTGGTCATCATCGGTGGGGCCGTCGCCGCCTTCGTGGGGCTCGTCGGCGTCGTCTGGGCGGCGTTCCTCGACCTCCTCAACCTCCTCGGCAATCTCGACATGGACGCCCCTGCTGCTGCCGGGCCTGGTGTTGGGCATCTTCTGGGATTGCTCTTCTTCGGCAATGGGGTCCTCTTCCACATCGTCCTGTCGCGAATGTACCCTTGAGAGCGGGGGCGGGTTCACCGTGCGGCGGCGGCCGGAGGGGAGCGAGTAGCTGCTGTTGCGCTGGGCCTCGATCTCGTCGGTGCCGTCGTCGACGGAGAATATCTCACCGCGGTGCGGGGCTTGTGCGTTGGAGCTGGCGCGTCGATTCATAGGCGGCCTTCTCGGATGTCCCTTGACGCGCTCAGGGCCGAGCATGGGCGAGCGCGTCACCGACTGGCTTGCCCGGCTTCCGCCTTGCGATCGGTCGGGCGCATACGGGTCGGGGAGGTGCTGCTGAGACGGGCCGGCGGCGGCGGTCGGCGATTGCAAGGTGCCTGTCCGACGGGGCGAGCACGAGGGTTAGCTGGTATCCGAGGCGCATTCGGGGGTTACCCAGTGCCATGAATGGATAGATGGCTGCGCCAGCCGGCAGTAACCAGCCCAGCAGGCCAGGCGCACGCGGCCACGTCGTTTTGCCTCAGTACGTCCTGCCAGACGCTGGGAGCGGTACTGCCGGCCGGTCGCACAGATTCTGGGGGCCAGGTGACGCCGTGTGGGACAGCATCTCGGGTCTGGGCGTACCATAGGAACCTTCGGGCCTCCTCCGCACCGTGTCGGTCGACTGGAAGCTCTCGGCAAGCCCCTGGTCGCGTGTTGACGGGCCGGGATCGAAGCGAGGGGGGGGCCGGAGGTCGGTGGGAGAGAGCGCATCTGAGGCGTTGCTGTCGCGGCGTGATCGCGAGCGCGACGGCGACGCCATGTTGGCGGGATGTGCGCGGCGGGCCTCGAGCCCGTAAGGTTCGCAATTTGAGACGGGGTAGTCGTACGCGGGATGAGGGTTGGTGCCGCTTGATTTGCCAGCAAAACCGACGACTCGGCCTGGACCGCGGGAGGCTTTTCTCTGGCGAGAAGGTTTGAGACAAACACCAGTGCCTACCTGCCAGTCATCGGAACGTCAGGGAAAAGAAAAGAAAATACAGGGCAACAGAATACCTACCTATTGTGGTGAGCCAACATGAGCCAACAAAGAAATCAAAGCTTGCACTCGAGCGAGTAATGTCCAGGCCCAGCAATTACACTGAGAACCGACGCCAAATGGCCCAAAACGATCCGAGATAAATCAAACCTAAACAATGGAATACAAAAAGTAAACAAACGATGCCAAGGAATGAATAGATAGGAGCTGAAGCGGCCAGCAAGCAGACAGGAAAGGGATGCCTTTGTGTGCTCGGTCGGCAAGGTTTCTGGCAGCGTCGAAGCCAAAAGGGAAGACGAGATAGAGAAGAAAGTAATGGGGAGATGCGTGCCCACGGTACGGGACGGTGTGGCAACTTGGCCGGCTTCGACTGACGAGATGGGATGTTTCCAGGCTGCGACGATAGCAGCCGGGGAAAAAAAGTTGGAAACTTTTTGAGGTGGGTTGGCTGGTGCCCGTGCTTATCGCCCTCGAGCTCCTTCCATCCGTCAACGACGACGCGCCGCGCCGCCCTAGTAACATGGATTCCCCCCACCATCCCTGGTCATCGCGCCTTCGGTGCGACGGCACAGCTGCGGGCCAAGCTGCATCCTCCATCCTCTCCGCTAAGAAACAGTCGACGAGGCCCAACCCCAGCAGAGGACACCCCATCGCCTTGTGCACGGGGCTTGGTCCACCCTGGCAGAATACAGAGTGGGGAGGAAGCTCCGTGTGCTGTGATTGAACTGTGGATGACGACACTGCGCACGGGAGATTGGCGGCGCCCAAAGGCTGCCGAAGAACGGCGGGTCGCAGCGCCATGGAGCCAGCCAAGGGGAGCGCAGCGGCTTTGATCGGGTGCACCACCAGACACCATGCAGCAAACACACATGCCACCATGGATATGAGCCTGTTGCCTGCCGCAGCGGAATCCAAGCCAAGCGTTTGCTGGTGAGACTAAGCTTACGGCCCAGTATCAATGGATGCCTGGGTATCTGCCTGCCTACCTACCTTATTCCACCAAACATATTCCAGACACGACACACGAGACGTGCAATTGCTGTCGCATCCCAGGCATCTCGGGCTTTACGGTTCTCCAGAGCGGCAGCGCCGGACGGCTCGATGGCCACCTGAACAGTGCTGGAGACAACCCCACCTCTCCATCTTTTGCGATCGCCGGTCGATCCGGATCAGTCAAATGCGGCTTCGCTGCAGTGGAAACGCCGCTGTTGTCATATCCGCAGACACAGCTATTGTACAGGTGCCCGCTGTGTTTGCGGCAGAAACGGAATTGAACCACGTCGTCCTATCCAAGTCGCCCTGGGGCACGTAGACTTAACGCTATCGAGCAGCTATCGCGGCCCAGCAGCGGGGTTGGCTGCGTGATCCCGATGCAATATGTCGACCAGTCGGCGGCGGGCTGGCGGTAGCGCTACTTGCGCGGGTTAAAAGCACCCGCGTTGAGTCGGCCCTTCGGGGATCAGCGCGGAGGGGCAATCTGTCGTTTTTCAAGCAATCTGTCGTTTTTTAATGACATTATTAGCCATAAAAAATCAATAGAAAATCGATGTACCGGGTGACAGGGGTATGAAAAGTGTAACTGCATGCAGCCAGGGCTAAATCCCTGTCCAACAGGGATCCAGCCCTGCAAATAAGCAACGTTTTAATACGTTTATTGCTGCAAATACGTAAAAAATGAAGCTATTTAAGTAAGGGTAAGGTTAATAAACGCGTTTTTTTCGTTTTAAACATAACGATTAGCCGTTTTCGACGCAAAAATATCGCTTTCTTTTGTATCTGTACAATTAGGAAATGAAACCTCGTACTTTTCCGGTATATATTTACCTGTTAAAGGAACTCCCAAAGCCAAATTTATACCGTACTTATTTTTCTAATAGGCTTGCATAACCTTCCGGACCGTGCCCTCGTCTCGTTAAGTAAGCCTTTAAGGCGTGTAAGGAGAAAGGGCCTTGGTAAGCTGCCAATTTGAAGGAAAAAAAATGTTTTTTTTTTGCCCTGCTAGATTGTAAGCGGGCAAAAAGCAAAGCCTTTTCCTACAAAACAAGGAACTTATCCTTTTGCTTTTGGCGTTATTGCTAATATTTGTTAAAAAGCTCGGCCTCGTTTTATAAAGCAATTTTTTAAAGGCGGACGAGATTGGTAATCTTTTAGCGCTTAACCCTTTGCAATTGCAAGCGTGCCTTTAATTGCCTAAAACGGTCGCTTTCCTGCCGCTTGTATTCCTTTAGCTAATATTTAAGTATTTTTAACTTGGATTTAAAATTTTTCCCGCGTAAACGCCAGCGTTCCTTCCGTTTAAAAGCGAGGCGGTTATTTTCGTTATTAATCGCCCGAAAGCGCGCATCGCTAATAAAAATAGGCCCGATTTTAGTAATTAAACGGTTAAAAAAGGCTCGTTATTTACGTTTAATTTCAGCCCTTTCGCGCCGGCGGAGCTTTTTAATCGCGCAAGCGCCGGTAAGAATCGCCGCGTGGGACGCCTTTTTCATTTTCTGAAAAACGTAAAATACCATTGGCGAGGCCGGCCGGCCCGAAAAGGCGAAAGAATGCAAGCGTTCCTCGATCCAGTCCTTAAACGAAATGATTTCCGATAAATTTAATGAAGGAATTTTATTTTTTTTTTAATTAAAAGCGAGCAATTGCGGCAAAAGTGTTTTTAACGTAAACGAAAGGTTGCTGTTATCGTTAAAAAAAAAGGCCGAAAGTTAACCTTGTTGCACAACCCGTCGGATTTGTTTAGTTACGTCAGGTATATACCTTACTTTTTTTATTATTACTGTTAAAATATAGCGGGTGCACAAGGTGCATAGCGCTTATCACAGGGACCGACGGGTGCACGTTCAGTTGGGGTTGGGCCCTGCAA